>JABUQX010073789.1:40000-80342 GCA_015478945.1 Trachelipus rathkii | reverse complement strand
GTGGCTTAATTGTTATTTTTAATTATTAATTGCGATTAATTGACTCCCACAATTACCTTCCTCTTTTATTAATAGGATTGTTGGAGTTTGTTTTGGTTGACTGGGACATTCTGTTATTCCTTGGTTTAATTATTGGTTTTTAATTTAATGTATGAAAATAAAAAGGACCATGCGGTGGCTTGTATTATTCTTATTTATTATATCTTGACTGGGACATTCTAGAGGGATCAATGCAGCTTCCTAATTATTATTCTGAATAATAATTAAGAAGCTGCATTAACCTCTCTAGAATGTCCCAGTCAACTCATAATAAATAAGAATAATACAAGAAGCCATATGGTCCTTTTAGACTGTCCCAGTCAACCAATAAAAATTAATAATTAAGAAGCCGCATTGGCACCTCTAGAATATCCCAGTCAACCCATAATAAATAATAAATAAGAATAATATTTAAGAAGCCGCATGGGCCTATCTCAGGATTGGGGATTTTTTGGATTTTTTGAGAAAAAAATAAATTTTTTATTTATTTTTTATTTTTTTTATTTTTTTTATTTTTTGGATTTTTTGAGAATCGTGACGTCACGCGAAATATAATTTGTAGACAAACTTTTTTTTATTAAATTTTTAACCTAGGCCCTATATCTGAGTTCAAAATCTTAAAATAGGGCTTATAGTCTAAGACACAATAAAACAGTAACACTAAAGAGTGTTATTTGTAATAATGATAATATATTACATCAGAAATAAAAGAAACATGTTTGAAACATGATCTTTTGTTGACATTTTTATAGTGTAGAAATTTGAAACAGAGTAGCCTTGCTATGATATTATTATTCTAATTTTTTGTTTCTATTGAAATTAAATCACTTAAATATAAAAATAAAATTAAAAAATATATATATAAAAAAGCAATAAAGGAAAAAAAGCAAAAAATCATGATTTTTTTTAGCAAAAATTCAAGTGAAAAAATCAGTTGAAAAAATCAATTGATTTTTTCAGTGCCATCCCTGGCCTATCTAGACAACTTCACGCCTATTCTTATCCTCAAAACCAAAAATCTATCTCCTCGTTGTTTTACGTTGCGCCTTCTTCAGCATATCTATGTCTTTTCTAATAAGGATGCTAAAATTGTAGACAATATTCAAATACTGGCCTAACATATCTATTATACGACATTATACAAAAACAATATATATAATTAGTCTGCATCTGGCATTAATTTTCAATTTTTAACCCTAGGCCCTAGCTTTGGGTTCAAAATCTTACAATGGAAACAATGAAACAGCAAGACTAAAGAATGGTACACCTTTACATATAGTCGTAAATGAAATATATTCAGAAATTATAATACAGGTAAGTATTTACTTTTTATTTCTAATATTAAACAAAAATTTATACAAAATTTTGAAAATAATTATGAGGTTCTTTGAATTGAAAATTAGGAAAGGAATTTTTTTTTTCACGATTCAGTAAAAGTGAATCAAAATTTAAATCACAACGCGATATTTAAAGCACTCCCTGGATTATTATTATTATTATTATTATTATTATTATTATTATTATTATTATTATTATTATTATTATTATTATTATTATTATTATTATTATTATTATTTATTATTATTATTATTATTATTATTATTATTATTATTATTATTTTTATTATTATTATTATTATTATTATTTTTATTATTATTATTATTATTATTATTATTATTATTATTATTATTATTATTATTATTATTATTATTATTATTATTATTATTATTATTATTATTATTATTATTATTATTATTATTATTATTATTATTATTATTATTATTATTATTATTATTATTATTATTATTATTAATATTACTTGTAGTGTGTCGTTGCTGCTGTTGATTTTAGGGAGAAACTAACCGTAACAAATCAATTGCTGACGATATATATATATATATATATATATATATATATATATATATATATATATATATATATATATATGACTTATAAAGAGTTATATATATATATATATATATATATATATAAATTATTATATATATATATATTTATATATATATATAAATATATATATATATATATATATATATATATATATATATATATATATATTTATATATATATATAAATATATATATATATATATATATATATATATATATATATAGTATATATATATATATATATATATATATATATATATATATATATATATATATATATATATATATATATATATATATATAAATTAAGAGTAAAACTTGTAAGTTAACGAGGCCGATACTCTTTTACACACAGTTTGTGTTCACTACGTTTTTAATGTATTACAGATTGGCTTTGGCTTGAGTAATCGAAATAAACAAACCACTGGGTCTGAAATAAGATACTCAACTGATTATGTTGTTCATCGCGAATACGATTCTGATGATCTTTTTAATGACATTGCTATCATTAGATTTAGCCCAATAAAATTCAATGATTACATCAAGCCAATTTGTTTACCATCCAGGACACTTGGGACCTTGACCGACCTTACTGCTTCAGGTAATTAATTATTTCTTCGTTCGATTTATTATAACGTACAAACTCTATTACAGAGATGTTGCTACCTTCAAAATATAATAACATTAAAAAAAATTATTATTTCAATAATAATTGTTTCGCTAAAAAAATACATAATTTCTCTTTAATATCAAAATGAGAAAATTTCAAACCTTTAAGTATTAAAGAAAAATGTAAATTTCCTTTTACATATTTCTAAGTTATGTGTGTGCTTGTTACTTTCTTCATGTATTTAGGGTTGCCCGGCATTAAGAATCTCAGATGGTGCCTCCTTTGCCGATCGTCAATAGTTCCAGTTTCTTTGAATGCCTCATACTGGTGTTAATTTACATCTGTTAGCCTCGAACTCATCAAAGATAAAATAATTTCAAATTTTGGTCTCGTATAAAAAATACTCTCTATTTGAAACTGCATTTAAATTGAAAATTTTTATAGAAAAAATTTGCCATGAACTGCAAAGTTAAAAGGTTTTGTTGTATAAAAAATTTTCGGATCAAATTTAGCGCCTTCCGAAAACGCACCTATTCATTTAACTACATAACGCTTATGCTACCACAGGTTTCTGATAAGGAGATTACTTATTTAATGGGAAACAGTCACGAAAAATCCAATATATGTATTTCATTCTGTTAAAAGTAAGCATTTTTAATGGGTAAACATTGTATCTTTAAAAATTCGGAAATTTTGTTTTTTAAATTTTACTTTTTATTGGGAGGTTGCCAATCAACAACAACAGAACAAAATTCTCATAAAATCTTTAATTTTAAAGATAATTCAACGCTTTTTCCACTAAAATACTTGTATGATATTTAGTAATAAAATTCGTTTAGACACCTTATTTCAAAATTTATTTTTTCAAAAATAAATTAAAAAAAATAATAATTTTCAATTTTTTTGAAGAGAAACAAGCAAGCATGACTGACACCACCTTACATTGTATCAAAACATTCAAAATAAAAGTCATTTCGTTGAGGTGTATAAAGGTAAGGCTTGTGCCAAATTTGAAGGAAATAAAACTGTTAGGCTTTTTTAGTGAATTTTCTTTTGTGAGCTCATGTTTTAAAAAATGTGAGAAAACACGATAAACATTTGGAAATATTATTTGCTTTTAGACAGTAAAAAAACATTTATAATGAAATTACAATAAATTTTTCACCTAAAAGTAATTTATACCCATGATCCTGCTTCGGCTCCTGCTCCGTCTCAGGTTTCTGCACTATTTGAAAATTGTTCTATACCTCTTCTAGCAATAAATTTTTCACCTAAAAAATATTTCTTGAAAAAAATTTGTACCCAGAATCAGGCTCCGGCTCCGACTAAGGTTTCTGCACTATTGAAAATTGTTCAGCACATCTTCTGGCAATAAATTTTTCACCGAAAAATATTTCTTGAAAAAAATTATGCTCGGAATCCGTCTCCTTCTCCGGCTCCGGCTCCGGTTCTGACTAAGATTTTTGCGCTCTCTGAAAATTATTCAGCACGTCTTCTAACAATAAATTTTTCCCTTAAAAAGATATTTCTTAAAAAAAAGTACACTCATGATCCGGCTCAGGCTCCGACTCCTGCACAGGCTTTGACTCCAGTTATTTGGCTGAGTAAAAGTCGGAGCCTGGGTTGGAGGTTGCTAAAATAAAAAAATATATATTTTCTGTAATTATAAATAAAACATTTTTGAGCCACAACCTGAAATTGAAATTTTGACAGGAATTGCAATTTTTTAGTCCGACACCCCTCTTAATAAATTTCTGTATCTAAAAACCATTTAGAATTTCCAAAAAAAAATCACATCATGATGTGCAGGAGGAATTTTTCTACACATTTAGATAATAATTAAAAAGATCGAAAATTTTAATTTTGCTTTGAAAAAGTAGGGGGTCTTAGTTGACTTTCTCTCCTTAATGGTAATAGCTAAAACTTTGATTTCATTTTCTAATTTCGATTGCGCTTTGCAATGTTCGTAAAAGATTTTAAATCTACAACTACTATTTTTAATTATAAACAGTAATAACTACCATCAAAAGGCCCAAGTTTCTGATATTTTTAATTTTATTTTACATTTATTCTTTGTGTTTAATTTTTTTCAATTTAATTTTTTTTCAATTTGTTTACAAATTATTATTATTTTTTTATTTATTTTTTATTTATTTTTGTTTTATTTGCTTTCAACATTTTGTTTTTACTAAAACTTTTATACTTTTTATGTTTATAACGTAAAAATTTGCGTTTTTACATACCCTAAAGCAGTAAATCAGTAAATCAGTAAATCAAAACACCCACCCCACCCTCCCCACCCCACCATGATCTATGGATCTATTGATCTATTGATCTATTGATCTATTGATCTATTGATCTATTGATCTATTGATCTATTGATTCAAGTTATATTTTGTATAATATAACACAAAATCTTTTATTTATTTTTCTTTTATTTGCTTTAAACATTTTGTTTTTACAAAAATTTTATTCTTTTCATGTTTATAACGTAAAAAGCAGTAAATCAGTAAATCAGTAAATCAAACCACCCAAAACATCCATGATCCATTGATCCATTGATTTATTGATCTACTGATCTATTGATCTATTGATCTATTGATTCAAGTCACATTTCGGGTATCATTTTAGGCAAACATAACAAAAATAAGTTCTTTATATACTGACAAACGAATATATGCTAACGTAAGCACGAATAAACTGCTAACATTAACAAAGTTCCATACTTAACAACAGTAAGTAACTAACATTACATACGAAGAGTAATCTACTCACACTATTTCAAGAATATCTCTAACATATCAATGTTAATTTTACATTAACATAGTAATATTTATCAAAGATTTATCTATCCTGGCCTAACAATTGTACTGAACTAAGAATAAATGCCACACGCACGCACACACACACACTTCCGCCGAACACTTTCAGAAGGTTTACATGAAATATTTTTAGGTTTATCCCATTTTAGACTCCGCCCCCTTCCAGAAAATATCAACACGAAACATGAAAATTATTTTATGCTATATCCACTTGCATAAAGTGATGAAATACCATTCATTACTGGTATGTATAACTGTTTCATAATCCTTATTATATATATTATACAAATTGGTAGATTTGGCAACAGAGCATCATACAGAATCGATTTGGCAGAATTCTATAGATTTAAGGGCTGTGTTGTATATAAATCGACGAGTTTTATTGTTTACTGCATCATAAATAATAATGGCTATTCATTCCAGGCTAGGTCTTCGATGATGAATCCCTCTAATAAGAAGAGAAAGACCAATATAACAGACATAACGCATATCTCTGTAGAGAAACTTAAAAAGTCGATGGAACGTCATACACACGAAGTAAAGGTTATTGTTGAAAACTTCTTCCGTGGTTCAAGAAATCTTGAAGCATCGCTCGTAATGGTTGTTAATGAAGTCGTTGATGCTATATTAAAAGACTTAGACTATGATAGGGCACGTATGAGGGATGGAATCAATTTCACGTTTGGCAATGATCAGTCACCTGATCGGAAATACTATGTAAACATCAGTTATAGAGATATATTAGACAATACTGCTGTGAAAGAGATGATGAGACGTTTGGAAGGGCCATTCCAGTCCGGTGACAAGACAACCTTTACCAAATTCAAAGTAGTAGCTACAGTATTCATGATAGCGAAATGAAAAGGCTATGACTGTAAAACTGATGCATTCGAGCCACAAAATGTTAGTTTCAAACATCCTTACATTAGTAAAGTTCATTTACAGAAAGGAGCCGTAGGTTGTGCTTTCAAAGCTGTTATTCTGTTTAGGAAAATAACTCGTGATTAAGTAGAGTCCAGAGGTATTCATTCGTATACGATTGAGAAAGACGCAGAAGCATTAGCTAAAAAATATGGTATGGAATATACAGATTCTTTCTTAGTCACCGACCTTGAAAAAATCGAGAATATCGAAAAATGCCGTATAGTCGTACTCGGTCCTGAAGGTAATGGAGTAAAAATACTTTATAATCCTTCTAACGAGAACAGAGATGACCCTTTATACATTATAGGTCATGATGGAGTTAATCATTACTATGTTATAACAGAAGATAAGTTAAAGCTGTTTTGAGAATACCAAAAAACACAGAGCATATATGAATGGTATCTTCTGCACATATTGTTACACTTTCAATAGTAATAATATCGCACATAAATTAGATTGTGAACATTATGGATGTACATAGTGTCTGGATGATAAGTGTCTAGGTTCATCCGATCACGATGGTATTTTCCATGAATGTCCCGAATGTAATCGTGAATTTTATAATGCAGTCTGTTTTAAAAAAACACCAAGATAATAATACGTGTAAGAAAATAAAAATTTGTAAACTCTGCCTTGAACAAAAAAAGGCTAATCACTTTGGTAGTTTCAAACATGACTACACAAAACCTTTTGTACTATATGTAAAGAAAAATACGAACCTTAAGAAGACGAATACCACATATGCTACATGAAAAAGAAAATTAAGAAGAAGAAAGATACTGATCATGAGGTTTATACATGCTACTATGATATCGAGGCATGCCAGGAAGATAAAGGCTGTGATGATAAAGGAAGAAGAATAATAGAATTGAGTCCTTATTTACTGGTATGCTAGATGATATGCGATATGTGTACAGATAAGGAAGGTGAACAAGTATGTTCACTTTGTGGTCCAAGAACAAGATCATTTAAATTAGAAGCCGAAAAGGCGCCTGTAAATCAATTTATAGACTTCCTGATGAAGTTTTCAGAGAAGAATCCTGATTCAAAAGTAGTTGTGGCAGCACATAATGGAGGTAAATTTGATCATCAGTTCGTATATGCCTCATTACTAACTCACCCAAGTTCAAAATCTATCAGCAGCAGTCCTATAAAAAGAGGTAATAAAATCATTTCAATGGGATCGAATGGAAATATAGTGTTTAGGGATACGTTGCTTTTCACACCATATGCATTGAGAAGCATGCCTAAATGCATGGGTGTCAGTGAAAAAGACAATTCCAAGAGTTTCTTTCCATATACATTTTTAAATGAAGACACCTTGAATTATAAGGAACTTATTCCAGATAAGAAATTCTTCAAAACAGAAAAAATGTCCGATAATGAAAAACAAGATTTTGAAGAGTACTATAATAAGTTTATAGGTAAAGAATACAATATTTTTGAAGAGTGTGAAAGTACTGTGTTCAAGATTTTAATATACTAAGAAAATGTTTTGAGAAGTTCAAGGGTAGTTTCATTAAATAATTTGATATAGACTGTCTAGATAACAGCATAACAATTGCATCCCTGTGTTTCTCCTTTTATAAAAATGTGTTTATGCCTGAGGAAAAAATTACTATTCTAGGCCGAGAGAACCCTAAACCTTTAACCTATGAAACAATTCGCTGGCTTATGTATCAGGAAAAATTGAACAATATAAACATAATGCACGCAGGCAACGGACGGTGGAGAGAAAGGGTTCAAAATTAAGAACAAGCGACTTTACCCTGGCGGGTTCGGATATGTGAACAGCATGAAAACTGCTTTCCTATACCACGGTTGTGCATGGCATGGACATAAAGCTGTAATAAAGGAAAAGGTACGCTGCATAACGTATCGGCTGTTGTTGACCACTACAATCTCACCATAAAACAAGAAGATAGGTATAGAGAAGCCGGTTTCAATGTCGTACGCGTGTGGGAATGTGAATGTGAATGGAGGGAGCAAAAGACCCATACCATTCAAGATCCTGATCATATCGATGAAAACATAAGCATTAATGATTATATTCAACGTCTTAGCAATGATGTTGTTAACAGCAGGCTCATAATAGACAATTCATTGTTTGGAGGCCATTCTGAACCATTCCTACATTACTATCCTCCAATCAGTTGATAGTTGTCGTTTGTGCTGTGAAGTCGTGTGTGCTTGTTCTTCTCGTCTTTTTTTTTTTTTAAATGAATTAATTTAACTTTTTAAGTTTTTAAATGTTCTTTTAAGTTTTAATTTAAATTTCATTGTTATGATTTTGGCATTTTTGTTTTAATTATTTTGATTGTTTGCCACGTGATTTTAATGTTTACTTTTTGCAAGTGGCGGGGATTTTAATTGAAACTTTTACCATCTGGAATCTTAAGATAAGTTTTAGTTTGATTTTTATATTCTTTTAAACATTATTTAACATAATATAGGATTTAGTTTTTGTGTTTTTTTTTAATTAACATTGGATATCGTAAAGTTTATTTTTAGGTTTTAACTAAATATCCCAAGTTTACCATCACCTTGGGATACTTTTAATTTTTTTTTCTCTAACATTGGTTTTAGTTATACTGTTAGTACACGATTGCTTGTGTGTGTGTGTGTGTGTGTGTGTTTGTTTGTGTGTGTGTGTGTGTGTGTGTGTGTGTGTGGATTGAGTAAACGTGTAAATTTTTAAACTATTAGAGCTTGTGTGCGTTTGTTTGTGCGAGCGGCTGATCGAATGACAGGTCGAAGTAGATGTGGGGGGGGGGCGCAGGCGGGTTTTTCTATTGACTTTGCTAACGTTCGCGGCCTGCGTGCTAATCACGAATCTGTGGAATATCACCTCTCTAACTCTCAACCTAACATTTTTTTATTGTCTGAGACCCAGTTGGCCAGGGATTCTTTTTCAAATAAACTTAATATCTCTAACTATAACTTTTTCTATAATTTCCGTCTAAATGGTGGTGTCTGTGCCTATATAAACATAAACACTCCTGTAACACGTCTCGAGAATTCTACCCTGGACGATTCTGGCATCCCTCCTCCTACTCCTTCTCCTCTCAGGTTTCCCATGTCTTTACCTGTGATTACACATGATCGTATGCATGGGATCCTGAGATCTATGAACGTCAGGAAGGCTAGTGGCCCGGATGGCATTCCTCCCCGTGTTTTGAGGGAGTGTGCTTCTGAGCTGGCGCCTGTCCTCGTTCAACTCTACTCTCTCTCTATGTCTTAATACTAGTACATTTCCTCAGTGCTGGAAGCGCGCATATATCCAGCCAATCCCGAAAAAGGGCAGCCACTCTGATCCTTCCAACTATCGTCCTATAGTTCTCACTTGTATTCTATCTAATATCTTTGAAACTCTTCTTAACTCTCATTTCCTGGATCATCTGGAGATCTCATTCCCTTCTTTCAGATCATCAGTATGGCTTTCGATGTTCGAGGTCAACTGGTGACATACTTTCCTATCTAACTGATTTATGGTCTTCTGCCCTTAAGGACCATGGGAAGTCTTGCGTGGTGGCGCTTGACATATCCAAAGCTTTTGACCGAGTTTGGCACGCGTCACTGCTCTCTACCTTCTCTTTGCTTACTCTTGTCTAGTTTTCTTTCCGATCGCTCTATATCAGCACTCGTTGATGGAGCGACCTCTTCCTCCTTTCCTGTTAATTGTGGTGTTCCGCAAGGTTCCGTTCTATCTCCAACTTTATTCTTACTTTTCATCAACGACTCCTCAGCTGTACTTCCAACTCTGTTCACTCTATGCTGACGACTCAACCCTCCACTCTTCTACTCACTTCAAATCTGCCCCCTGCTTCTAGAGTTGCCTCGTCTTCATCTTTCCGATTCTATCCTTGTCGATCTGATGGGATTTCCGGTGGGGTCACCGCAACCTTGTAAAATTCAACCTTTTCAACTCAACTTACATCTCCCTCGAAGACACCCCCCAACTTTCCTATCTCTTTCGACGGATTTTATCGTCTCACCTGTGAAAAGCATAAACATTCTTGGTCCGAATATGAACAATAAATTGCATCTTGAAACCTCATATTTCAATGTTTGCTAAGGTGGCCTCAAAGAAACTGGGAGTTCTGTTCAGGTTGTGGAATTTTTTCCTCTGCTGTAAATCCAGTTATGTAAGGGCCTTATTCGCCCTTGTATGGAGTACTGTTCTCACATTTAAGGTGGTTCCACCCTTCATTGGATAGGGTTCATTCTAAGGCTAAAAGAATAACTGTCCCCAACTCTTCAAACTCTCTTAACCCTCTATCTCTGCGACGTGACGTTAATGCACTATCTCTTTCTATAGGTACCACAGCGGTAGATGCTCAGGGAGTTGGCCGCCTGTATTCCACCTCCGTTGGTGTCGCCCTCAATACAGGTGCCATGCTCCGCATGAATTTTTTGGTGTGAGCACTGAGAACCCCAGACTTGTTCTGTTGTGGTGCCTCTTCTTTCCAGCTACTGTTCTGTGAACACCTTGCCTTCTTCTGTTTTTCCAACTGTATTTAATCTTCCTCTCTTTAAAGCCTCCACGTCTGCGCTCACCTGAGAGGTTTGCCTTAGGCTGGGGATTGGGTGGGGTTTTCTTTGTTTTATTTTCTCAGCCCCCTCCTTTGAAAAGGGCTCGGCCCGTGAGTGGTGGTTAACTGTAAAAAAAAAAAAAAAAAAAAAAAAACAACTAGAGGACAGAAGATTATGTATTTAGACTATACATCACTTTATCCTTACGTTCAGAAACGGATGAAGTATCCTTGTGGTCCCCCTGAAAAACTAATAGGTGATAAAGTACCAGACATTGAATCATTTAAGAATGGACTCAATGACAAATATTTTAGTGCAGCTTACATTAAGATTCTTCCTCCACAAGACATATACATCCCTGTCCTCGCTAAACGAACCAAAAATAAACTAATATTTCCACTCTGTGTAAAATGTGTTGAGGGAAATTGCACGAAATGCAATCATGATGAGAATAAACGAGCCATTGAAGGTGTATACACAACGCCTGAAATTCAGTTAGCAATAGAGATGGGATACGAAATACTTAAAATATTTGAAGTTTGGTCGTTTGAAGAGGAGTTTTTATTTGAAAGATATGTGAATCACTTTCTAAAAATAAAGACAGAGGCATCAGGGCCACCAAATAATATCCATGAGGACGATCCTGATTTCGAGGAAAAACTTAAAGAGTTTGTCCGTCTTTTCAAAGAAAAGGAAGGTGTCGAACTTGATATTAACAATATCAAGAAAAATCCTGGGATGCGATTCATTGCAAAATTGTCTCAATTCTCTTTGGGGAAAATTTGCACAAAATAAGCCTACAAGAGAAGATGTAGTATGTACTAGTGATAAACAAGTATGGGAACTAATCAATCAATGTGATATTGAAGTCCCTAGCGTTATTCCATTAGGCAGTAAATATGTTGTAACAGTTGTCAAAAATGCCTAAGCCAAACGATCGTCAACTGCAGCAAACATTCCTATTGCATCGTTTACGACAGCATATGCACGTATAAAATTATGCGAGTTACTTAACAAAGTCAAACAAAGGGAACTGTGCTGTGATGCAGACTCTTGTATTTTTGTCGCTAGAGAAAACGATGAAGTTCCTGAAACAAGCAACTTTTTAGGTGAACTAACAGATGAAATAGCAGATTAAGGTTCTGGAGCATGCGGTGATTCCTTTGTGTACTGGACCTAAGTCTTATGCTGTTAGAATAAGAACTGCAGATGGAAATATAAAATATATTGTAAAAGCCAAAGGTCTTACAATCAATAAAGATACAAAAGATACTATTAATTTTGAAAAATTGTTAAAGTTAACGACTGATCGTTGCTCTGAAAATAGCATAGGTCACGATGAGTCACTGTATGATGATTTCAAAAACCATGATGTTACAGTGATGGCAATGAATGAAATACAATTGGATAATGCTGATGATGATGATGATGATGTATACGATGACCTTCCTCATAAAAAGACTGCTCGAATAGACGAGTCACAGAATCCTAATGCTAATTTACACGGAAGTAACAGAGGTAGGCTATGTTATAGTGTTCCTACTACAACTTTTCAACCTGGGAAATATGGAGGTGTTAGTATTGTTGCCGGTACTAAAATGGTACAACACACATCCGATAAGCGAATCTTTATTAAAAATTCATGTCGCACGGTATCATATGGTTATAAAGGTACTTTAATTCCCATTTAATATATTATAAATATATGTCTATGTTTAATGTATAATGTTAAAGGTTTTTTTCTACGTAAAATATTTTGAATAATAAAATGTAAATAATAAAGTTATTTTATTAATCCTATTTATTTTGTTCAAATTAATGCAACCTTTGTAATAATATAGAACTGATAATTTCCTAAAGTGTTGATCGTAAGAGTTCTTGAGTAAGAATAATCCACCGAGTAGCTCGTCGATTTATATACAACACAGCCCCTAAATCTATACAGTGCTGCCAAATCGCCTCTGTATGATGCGCTGTTGCCAAACCTACCAGTTTGTCTAATAAATATAATAAGTATTATGAAACAGTTATATATACCAGTAATGAATGGTATTGCATCACTTTATGCAAGTGGATATAGCATAAAATCATTTTCATGTTTCGTGTTGATATTTTCTGAAAGGGGGCGGAGTCTAAAATGGGATAAGCCTAAAAATATTTCATGTTACCTTCTGAAAGTGTTCGGCGTAAGTGTGTGTGTGTGTGTGTGTGTGTGTGTGTGTGTGTGTGTGTGTGTGTGTGTGTGTGTGTGGCATTTATTCTTAGTTCAGTACAGTTGTTAGGCCAGGATACGATAAATCTTTGTTAAATATTACTATGTTAATGTAAAATTAACATTGATATGTTAGAGATATGCTTGAAATAGTGTGAGTAGGTTACTCTTTGTATGTAATGTTAGTTACTTACTGTTGTTAAGTATGGAACTTTGCTAATGTTATCAGTTTATTCGTGCTTACGTTAGCATATATTCGTTGGTCAGTATATAAAGAACTTATTTTTATGTTATGTTTGCCCAAAATGATACTCGAAATGTGACTTGAATCAATAGATCAATAGATCAGAAGATCAATAGATCAATAGATCAATAAATTAATAGATCAATGGATCATGGATGGGGTGGGAGGGTGGGTGGGTGGTTTGATTTACTGATTTACTGATTTACTGCTTTAGGGTATGTAAAAACGCAAATTTTTTACGTTATAAACATGAAAAGCATAAAAATTTTAGTAAAAACAAAATGTTTAAAGCAAATAAAACAAAAATAAATAAAAGATTTTGTGTTATGTTATAAAAATATGACTTGAATCAATAGATCAATAGATCAATAGATCAATAGATCAATATATCAATAGATCATGGTGGGGTGGGGAGGCTGCGGAGGGTGGGAAGGTTGGGGAGGGTGGGGTGGGTGTTTTGATTTACTGATTTACTAATTTACTGCTTTAGGGTATGTAAAAACGCAAATTTTTTACGTTGTAAACATGAAAAAGCATAAAATTTTAGTAAAAACAAAATGTTTAAAGCAAATAAAACAAAAAAAAATAAAAAATTAAAAAAAAATAATAAAAATTTGAAAATAAATTAAAAAAATTAAATTGAAAAAATTTAACACAAAGATTAAATTGTAAAATAAAATTAAAAATAATAAAATAATAAAATAAAAAAATAAATAAAAAAAAAATTAAACAAAGTATAAATGGAAAATGAAACTTATAAAAAAAAGTTTGAAAATAAATTTAAATAGGTAAAATTAAAATAAATAAAAAAAAAGTTTTAAAACAAAAATAATTTCTAAAAATAAAATTAAAAATAAAAAAAATTTAACACAAAGTGTAAATGTAAAATGAAACTTATAAAAAATAAAGTTTGAAAAATAAATTTAAACAAGTAAAATTAAAATAAATAAAAAAAATTTTTCAAGCAAAATAATTTTTAAAAAATAAAATAAAAAATAAAAAAATTATAATAAAAATTTGAAAATAAATAAAAAAAAAAATTAAACACAAAGAATAATAGCAAAATGAAACATGAAATAAAAATAGCAAACAGTATATGCATGTTTCAACTTAAGAAAAAATTATATTAATTGTAGTTTATAAAAAGAAAATGAGATTTGAAAATATAAATGTCAGTCTTCAACCTTTAGAAAACGGGTTATCTTTGTAAGATGCAATGCAAATGACGACCTGTACTTGTTAGAACAGAAACAATTATGTGAACAGTAATGATATTGTATTATTAAACGAATGTTTACTAACTCAGCATCACACTGGCTCCAGCACCGGTACAGCCTATGGCTCATTTGCTCAGACACATGAGACTTCTACTTCCTTCATCTTTCCACCTTTCCTACTTCTTCTTCCTCTTCTATCACGCACTTTGTGCATTTGTTTTGGAGACCCCCCTCCGGGAAGTCCCCAGACACCTTTTACGGCTTTACAACCATCAAATTAACGTTCTAGGACCTTATAAACATATATAAGGACACCAATATGAGGCTAAACGAATATTTATTAATATTAATATTATACCGACTCCGACACCTCTGACTCTGACTCCTTCTCCGACTCCTTCCTCCTTTCCTCCTTCTTCCTCTTCTGTCACGCACTCTATGCATTTCTTCTGTTTTTCAGGCGGGACCCTCCCTCCGGGGGTCCCTGGACTCCGAATCCGAATCCAACTCCGAATCCGACACCGAAACCGAATCCGAATCCGGCTCCGACTCCTTTCTCCAAATTTCAGCCTTCTACGGGCATTTCCTATTTTTAGGGGGCCAGCACCCCCCACCGGGAGGTGCACGGACACATAACCTCGTCTACGACGAGGTTATGTCACCACCTGGTGCGCGCCCAAATTTTAGGACGGTACGATAAACCTAACCTTGGTAGATATTTATACGCAGAAAAGTGAAAGTCATTTCAAGAGTCGATTTCAAGGATTTTATCGACGAACTAGACCTCTCACTACAGCGATATATCGATTGAATTTTATATTATTGCAATCATTTTCTTTCGATTATATTTTTCATTGTAAAAAGTCAACCAGAGCAACTAGAAAGACGATTTAAACATCGATATGGAGGTAAAAAACATCGATAAATCGATTGGAATCATAAAAAATGATCTATCGTTCAGTAAAACTTTTTAGGAACCAAAATGCCCTTTTTGGGGGGCTACGCCCTTTTTGGGGGCTAAACCCTTGACTTCAGGTTCTATACCTCCGAAAACGGTCTTCCAGACCATAAATTCGGTCTCACCGACCCTAAAAACCCTAACCTTCACACATCAAGCTTGAAAAAACAAATGTTGCAAAATGTTGCTTTGCAACATTTGCAACATCTGGTTGCAACATTCTGGCTGCCAGTGTCCACCTCTTAATACTGACCACCTTAATGGAAGAAATTAAGGAAAAGTATGATGTTTGTGAGGTGAAGAGAAGAAGATCGTTAAATGCTTCCAAATACTACGTAATTAAAAAAGTTTCTGCGTATGAAATGTGTGACATAATAATATCTCAGTCTAAGGAGAGGTTTTCATTTAGTGATCATTTAGTTTCAGCTCAACTTTTCAAGCTTGAGCACTTTAAGTTTTATAGAACCTCATTTCCCACAGTTGCATTTGAAAAGACTGTAACTGTTTATCCATTTTTTAATATCTTGAGACTCAAATCTGATCTTAAAGTTATATTTTCTAGAGAAGATTTTTATTCCCAGAGAGGAACTCTTGTTTCTTATAAGTATATTATGGAAAATGGAATATATCAGACTTTTGAAGAAAAATTTTAATACCTACTCCGTTGGCATCTGTTGAAGCTGAAAGATGCTTTTCTAAATTAAGAAGAATAAAAACCGTTATTCGGAATACAATGGGGCAAGATAGACTGAATGCCCTCGTTGCGCTAGCAACTGAAAGAGAAATTGTCCACAGTTCGTCTTTTAACAATCTTGTGATTGACTTATTTGCTAGTCAAAAAACGAGAAGAATGGACTTCAACTACAAATTATAAAAATTTACAATTAAATTATAAAGTAAGTAATTTATTATATTTATATTTTATTTTAAATTTTTCGCAACAGGTAACCTTTTTTATGTAATTGTGCTACCCTACGAAGTAGATAATGGCAGAGGTTTTCTAACCTTTCGTATAAAATGCGATATATATATATATATATATATATATATATATATATATATATATATATATATATATATATATATATATATATATATATATATATATATATATATATATATATTTTATATATATATATATATATATATATATATATATATATATATATATATATATATATATATTTATAAATATATATATATATGTATATATATATATATATATATATATAAAATGAGATATATATATATATATATATATATATATATATATATATATGAGAATAAATGTTTTTTACTGTCTAGAAAAAGAAATAAAATTTCCAAATGTTTATCGTGTTTTCACATTTCATTTTTTTCATACATAGTTCACAAAAAAAAATAATTAAAAAAACTAACAGTCTTATTTCCTTTATATTAAGTGCTTTGATATAAAGTAAGGTGGTGCCAGCCATGCTTGATTGTTTTTCTTTAAAAAAATCATTTTTTTTAATTTCTTTTAAAAAATAAATTTTGAAATAAGGTTCCTAAACGAATTTTATTACTAAACAACATATGAGTATTTTGGTTCAAAAAGCGTTGAAATTTATTTAAAATTAAAGATTTTACAAGAATTTCTGTTTTTAAAAAAAACCCCTACCCCCCCAAAAAAAGTGAACCATTTTTTTTAAATTCAAGATTATTAAAAATACAATGGCTATTTATGAAAACATTTTCTTTTAAAAGATTGAAATATATCGGATACTTAGGAAATTGTCTCCCTTTTATACTAAAGATGAAATTAACGATGCATTAGAGAACAAATATAAAGATATTTGATAATTGCTTTGAGTATGTGGAACATCCATCATCTTCCACCTCTTGAAATTCTTCTCCTAGTAGAAATCCTGAGAGCGAACCTAAATACTATCAGCGTCAACACATTCAAGTGATTTAAAATCTGTTATCGATGAAATATTTTAAATTTATTATCATATTGAAGAGAGCAAAAAGAAAATGAGAAAGAAACAAAAAAGAGAAATAACATAAAAAGAAACACCAAAGCCAACATAAGATTTAAATAAAGAATAGAAATGTAACTTAAAAGAAAAAAGAATTTTTCAAAGGCTGCAGAAGAGAAAATTTTGCAATGGTGGGGTAAAAATGAAAATTTTCCGCACATCACATTAATATCAATAATAGTGTTTGAAGTTCCTTCTTCATCGTTATACTCACTACTCAGAGAAGCTTTTCTGAATCTCAAGTAGATAACAGATTTGAAAAGAAAAGATCAAGATTAAGCCTAAACATCTGAACAACATTTTTATAGGTTTTGAACATTTTAATAAATTTACTTCAAATATTAGAATAATTAGTGAAATAAAAGGGGAAATAAGCCATTTAATTTCTATGTTTCTTTATGTTAAATAAATATATATTGAATATTTATAGCTAGGAAAATGTTAGATTTTTGGCATGCTCATTTTATTATAATTGTTAAATTAACTCGTACTTCGATATATATATATATATATATATATATATATATATATATATATATATATATATTTATTTATTTATTTATTATTATTATATTTTTTAATGTATAAATATATATATATATATATATATATAGTTAGTATATTATATATATATATATATATATATATATATATATATATATATATATAAATCTATACACATTTTTATATATATATATATATATATATATATATATATATATATATATATATATATATATATATATATATATATATATATATATATATATATATATATATATATATATATATATATATATATATATATATATATATATTTATTTATTTATTTATTTATTTATTTATTTATTTATTTATTTATTTAATATAAACCACCTTATATCTAAACAGCATGAAATGTCTGGAAAAATAGAATGTTAGAGGAATAAATGGCTAGAAGAAGATGGGGAGGGGGAAGTGATGAATGAATTTATAAAATGTAAATTTGTTCTGCCTTCTGTGATTGAAACAGAGATGAAAGGAAGTGGTGAGGACGAGCGGTCTGAGGTAAAATAAATGTGTGCTGGAGTGGAGAGGAATGAGAGGGCGAGAGTAAGAGTTACAACTCTGATGAGTAATTTGCGGCACAGATCTATGATGAATTTTGTTTGCTTGAGTACGAGAATATTAATGGTTAAATTTAAGCTTGAAAGGGTTAAGGTATGTGTTGTAGCAGCAAAATGGTCCTTCTGAGGGAGATGGTGAGGAAAGTGTAACTTTTTGGAACAATATGAAGGATGTTTTGGTCGGGGTGAGGGAGAAACTTCAGAAAAATTGCGTTGGGCGACTTGAAAGGATATATATTGATGCTTAAAAGAGGAATTGAATAGCAGATGCTTTTTGGATTGCGAGAGGAAATGAAAATGGAAGGAAGGTGATTGATTTCTGTGAGGACAAAGATTATGTGTAAAAGTGAAACATTTTTCGAACACAAGACTGTCCATAAGTATACGAGAGTTGGCGAAGGTTGGATTGGTGCCGAGGTAAAGAGTGTCACTGACATTATGTTGGTGAAGAAGAACAAGTATGTCATGGATGTTAAATCAATAAAGGGATTAGGGATGGGAATATCAAATCATTATGTTGTTTTATGCAAAACTAAGTGAATGTGTGGGGGCATGGGAGAAAGGGAAAGAGAAAAGGAAGGAAATGGGGAGAATTAGGGGTAAGAAGTTAAATGAGTAGGATTATCAAGAAAGTATATGAAAGCATTTGCAAATAAATTAGTTGAATGTGAACAGGTCGTACCTGAGAAAATCTGGACCCAAAGGAAGGAACCATTTGTTAGTAGTGCAAGAGAGAAGTATATGGGCATGCTAAAGTAGGAAGGAAGAAAGTCAATAGTGAATGGTGGAATGAAGAGGTGACGCAAGCGGTAAAAAGTAAAAAAAGATGCATGGTTGAATGTACTTAATAAAAGCCAATGATGAGGTTTCGAAAGAAAGATGTACGAAATATGTAGGGAGGAAAAGATGAAGACGAAAAACTGCATACGTCGGAGAAAAAAAGGAGGTAAATGAACAGTTTGGAAGGAGGATGAATGAGGACGTAAAAAGGAATAGGAAGCTGTTCTGGAAGGAAGTGAGAATGTCTAAGAAAAAGAGTAAAGGAAATAAATCTTCATGGAATAATGAATAGGGATGGTGCTTTCGTGAATGATGACATCGACCTGAGGAGATTGTGGAGGGAATATTTAGAAAATCTGCATAACATTGGCAGCGATGAAGAGATGACAGTGAATGTGCATGGGTTTGATGGTACAAGAAGAAAAAAGCATTTTGGGGATGAGTTAATTAATAGGGTGGAGGTAATAGGTAGATTGAGAAAGTTGAAGAATGGTAAATCAGCAGGTATAGGTGGAATTTCTGGTGAAATGAGCAAGAATGGAAGTGGAATTTTGAATGACTGAATGTGGAAGTTGTGTAACGAAGCCTTTGTGGAGGGTGTAGTTCTGAAGGATTGGGAGAGAGGATTGTTGATACCTTTGTATAAGGGTAAGGGTCATAGTGGAACTGTAGAAATTATAGGGGAATTAGTTTATTAAGTGTTGTAGGAAAGATAGATGCTGGTATTTTGTCTGAAGGAGTGAGTCAAGTGTTAATTGTTGAAGAACAAACTACATTTAGAAGTTGTAGAGGATGAAGCAACTATAATATTTTCAAAAACACACAACTCAAACCATCTTCTGTTTTTAATATTCTTGGCGTTTTCTTTTCTCTTGACCTTAATTATAAGGATCACATTACTTCTCTTTCCAAACAAGGTCCTAAGAAATTGGGTGTTCTGAGACTACTTTGGAACTTCTTCTCTCTACCCCAATTGCTTGCTCTATATAAGGGCATTGTTCTCCCTTGTATGGAGTATGCATCACATAACTGGGGTGGTTCCACACAAACTGTTCTCCTTGCTAAGGATGGAGTCAAGGCCTTTTGATTTTCTCTGCCCAAATCTCTGACCACAGACTTGACGGCTATGCTCGATCTTACATGCATGCCACTGGCAATGCCTGGAAGGCACTTCTTTATCTATTTTACAAATTTCCTTTGACTTTTGACTTGCACACTTTCAAACGCCATGTATCGAAGCTTGTCAGCCTTTGATTTGGCCATGGATTCCGGTTCTTCACATTTCCGATGGAATTTATTACACCTTCAGTCTTTGATCACCAGAGGGATATATAATAACTATATATTCTATTCCTCATATTATATTATATATATATATACAATATATATATATCATCCTAATAATAATACTCAATATATACTATATATCACACCTATACTATCATAGTATACTATATTATAGTTTATACTATAAATATCACTATATTATATATAATGAAATTCTTCTCAGCTCCTCTCTCTCTCCTCTCTCTCTCTCTCTCACTCCTCTCTCCTCTCTTCTCTCTCTCTCTCTCTCCTCCTCTCTCTCTCTCTTTCTCTCTCTCTCTTCTCAGCGAAATGGTGCTTTAGATCTATACCTATTATACCATATCATATTTATATATATTATATACTTATATACCTAAATATATATATATACATATATACTAATATACTATAACTATCATATATATACTAATAGTATATCTATTATCACTATATTATATATACCTACTATCTATTAATAGGGATGGCCACAAAATATCGATATATCGAAATTATCGATATTTTTGGATATCGATATTGTATTTTCTTTGCGATATTTCCATAGGCGATATATCGATATTTCGCTATTTTTTCTTAATATCGACAAGCGCACCTATTCTTTTCAAAAAAATTTTCCTAAGGCCGGAAAAAATAAAATCTTATCCCCCACTCCTAACACCCTGAAGTGATGAAACTCTCTCTTTTCCCCCGATATTTAGATCCATCGTTCTTCCCAATGTCCACCAACCCCCCCTAGGTATAAAATAACCGAAAATTGTGCGCCGCGCTACCCGTGGGTTTTAGATTTCTCTTTTGCGGAAACCAAAAATACGGGGGGGCGATCGACATGGCACATGCCATATCAAATTTGTCTCTCTGCAGTATTTCACTAATCACTAATTCAGTTAATTCCAGTGATCAATCGCGCATAATGCGGACCCAATAAAACTTTGGAACTGCACTAGTAAAATGCTTTCCCTGCTATTCTCACTTTACGCAACTGAAAATACCCTACTGCTACAATCGCGACCCGTCAGTCTCCGTCAGAACGCAACGCTATCATTATTAAACATGTTTGCTCAAATGAAGAATAGATTGACTCGAGCACATCAATCAGTAGTATTGTCTTAGGAGAATAAAGACTCGAACATTAACCTTGTCACTCAATATCATATATATAATATATATACACTATATATAGTACATATACTAAATAGCTTATATTACCCTATATATATATATATCGCTATATATTATATAATATACTAAATATATTACTTAATACTATATAAATATATATCTATACTAATACTAATTAAAGCGGTAAATAACTTGAATTACCATTGAATAAAAGGCAAGGAAAAATTAAAAATAGCTATCATAGTTTTATTTCCTTTTCATGAAACTATTTTAGAATTTCCTTTAGTTTATCCTTTTTCTTTCTACTATTAAAGCCTTTTAAGGCACTCGAGACCAGCCTGATCCCGATTTACGTGTAGCTCTTGAGTGTGTTCAGTGTCAGTGTGACGAAGATAATCATTGCAGAAATTCAAAATTAATATTTTAACTCCTCGCGATTGGCTTTACAGTTAACATAACGAGTACCGATAGTCTCAATCATCTACTGCAATGCTTGTAAAGTTGCTTAATATGAAATAATAATATAATATAATATTCTTACAATAGCTATTACTGAAAGATAGGTTATCGTGGGGGTACACTCAATACAGCTTTTCTTATGCCATAACGTCGCCTGGTATCCAGTTCGAACTTCTTAAATATTATTTACCTTTTCATTACTAAAATTTAATAGACTATTTCTTAAGATCCAGACTTCCAGAGTCGTCAAAGATCAGTAGTCTACCATCCAATTTAAACACTTTCGTGCTAAGAATCAATATATCATTCTGTTTTAAATAAAGAACATCATTTTGAAGTTCCTAGCCATTATAATATTTAAAACCTATTTTTTCATTATCAATACGAAAAAAGTGATTTTTAGTTAATTGTCTTAATTTCTAGGAAACGAAGATCTTCTTATTGTAACTTTATTCACTCGATCCACAACAGTCAAAACACCCAGTTCCTCAAGATCAAACACTCACACGCTTGATTGTATATGTAAGACAAGTTACTTACCGGCCACATGGAATCGGGAGATCACGGATAATTTTTTTTATTACCATTATTACTATATCCTATAATAATATAATACTATATACTATATATAGTATATATATTATATAATATATATATATGATACTATATATATATATATTATATATATCTATATATACCGTACTCACCCTACTATATCACCCCTACTACCTAATATATAAGTTAGGTTAGTATTAAAACCGTAATACTGAATAAACTATCTGCCTAACAACTGCTCATTGTCTAAGAATGCAAATAAATCTCTTAAACAACATCCAATTTTCTGACCGTCGTAAAATAAGAAAACCATCGTCACATCCCTAAAACTCTTACGTTATTATTCATTTTTTTTTATTTTATGTTAGTTTTAATTATTCTTGTACTTTTTTAACTGAAAATTTGCCACCTTGATCTAAACCAAACACTGTACTGCATTTTAGTGTAGCTACGCTGTGTTTTAACTATGTGCCGTCGCCTTAATTGCAGAGGCACCTATTATATCATCATATAGTAGTCTATATTGCATATAATATACTATATATATATATACTCACTATACTGATACTACTATATACTATCTATATATAATAATATATAATATATATATATATCTACTTTATATATATATAATTTCAATATTATATATATTATATATATACTTATATATAATATATTACTAAACTATATATATATATAACTATCTATAATAACCTACTTGTGTATTATATATAATACAATACTACTACTATATATATACATAGCTATATATATATATAATATATATATAACTATATATATATATATATATATACCCTTATATATAACATATCTCATATAATATACTATATATATATTATATATACTATATCATAATTTTCATTAGTGTTTATATTTATAAATTTGCAAAAAACTATCAGCATATATATATATATATATACCTATCACTAAAGCATCCTCTTATCAAAACTATGATCGGATTTATAATATATCTAAATATACCGATATATCGAATATCGATATTTTTCCTGGCGATAATATCGAGGCGATAGTGATATTTTTGCTTATATATCACTACATCGATTTATCAGATATTTTGTAGATATCGGGATCCTACACTATTGCTATTGTTCCTGTATACGTATAGTACTCACTATACTATGTACTATATTACTAATATATATATATAATACTATATATCATACATATACACTCATATATATATATACTACTTATATAATACTACTTATATATATATACTATAAACTATATATAACTTATAGACTATAGTTATATCACTATATATATATAATAATAATACACGGGTGTCCTTCAGGAATAGACCAACAAAAATTTGGTGTGCATTTGGTTCACACGGAAATAGAGCCTAAATGCCTCTATGCACATACAGCCCGGACAACGCACCGTTTCCGAGACCCTTATACACATACACCAATACGGTACCAGAAAGGTACTCAACCTACCTTTCCTATTAGGTCTAGCACGCACATGGTCCTGCTTGCAACACTAGGTGCACATCATTAATTATTACACACCTTAATATTACACCATCTAATGACAGTACAGTAAGAAATAATACCATTACCAATCACTTTTAATTACTAAATCGACTACTAGTAATCTAATACCCCGATAGTAGCTTGCCCTATGCCGTCTGCATTAATCGAATGAAAAGCGATTTCATGTTATGAAAGAACAATAAGACAGCAATACGGATAGTAATGAAAAAATTATTATTACACCCCG
The DNA here is from genome assembly GCA_015478945.1 of Trachelipus rathkii. Lineage (NCBI taxonomy): Eukaryota > Metazoa > Arthropoda > Malacostraca > Isopoda > Trachelipodidae > Trachelipus > Trachelipus rathkii. The sequence goes on along the minus strand of JABUQX010073789.1, from coordinate 55,764 downwards.
GGCACAATCACATAGTAATGCCAAACACTTACCTCGACAGATCTATTGTTTGTATCCCCATTATCAATAAATGTTCAAAATGACCTCCACTAGAGGTAATCCAGGCATCTACACGCCTTGATATTGACTGACGTATTCTCTCAAATGTTCTGGCCAGTTGCAATATCCACCACCCCATTGACCGGGAGTCCATTGATATTGATACTTTGATCTTAGTAAAGCCTCCTCCATAAGTTCCCTACATTAAGGCTGATGAAAAGTTATTGCAATTTGGTATAGGTGCAAATGGTTGGATTAAAGAATGGTTTGAGAATAGAAAACAGTGTGACAACTAAATGCGAATTAAATCATCATGGAAATAGTGAAGAGATGTGTCCCACAGGGTTCAGTGATGGGGCCACTATTGTTCCCTCACTCATATATAATCATTAGCCAGGACTTAAAGCAAGGTTCTAAGTTTGCAGATGACACTAAAGTGCCACCTCGGTTAGGAATAGTGAAGAATGTATTAAAATCAAAGAATGATCTTGATAAATTCTTGGGTGGGCAAGATAAGTGGCAAATTGAATTTTAATAGTAAAAAGGTAAAGTTCTTCACCTAGGTTACTCAATAAAAAGTTTTAACTACGATATGCATGGGGATTGGCCTGAGTCTGTGGACCAAGAAAATAGATTTAGGTTGATGTATAAGCAGTAATGAAGATAGTAACAGTTGTTTGAAGCTAGAAATAAAGCTAATAGATTGCGATAATAAATCGCAATGTAGTTTACAAGGCAAGGAAAGTAATAAGTTAAACTGCTATAATAGCTATGTATAGGCCAGTATTAGAATACTGTCCACAAGTGTGGACATCTAAATTCAGAACTTATAGACATGCAAGGAGTGGGTTTCTGGAGGTTTCGAGTTATAAAATTCTGACCGAATTTTATATACCATTGATCTAATTATATAAAACTCCTACTTAATCTAAGTCAAGATATAATTTTCTCAGTATAGTAATATAGCAATACAGTAAAATTCAAAATTTCTCTCATTAAATTGTTTTAGATCTAGAGTGAGAATTACTTATTTATACTCCATATGGCTTTTAAGTAAATTGCGCAGAAGCATGTGTACGTCTCCAAAATAAGAGTCTTACTTATAACTCTAAAGGAATTATCTTTAAACTACGATTTAATAAAATGACGTGAACCTGGGGCCGATTTTAGCCCTACTGATAGACCACCGACTATAAAAAAATCATTCATTAGTGTGATTAAGATTGTGGATAAGTCAGTGTCATTCCATTCACTCGATATATTCTATCCTTCTTCTAATCTCTTGTTAATGCCATATTAGATAAATAATTTAAAAAATCATCCTTTATATTTGAAAACTTCGTACAATCGCGAGAAGATGAAGCCTTAACCACACTTCTCAGCAATTCAGAAAAATATAATATCATAGCACTTGTCAAAAGATCTACTTTCCAGAGAAGTTGAGAGTGGAAAGCGTTATGCTTCCGTTAGGCATTTGATGTTAGAATGTAAAACGTGGGTGTTGAGGGCTCTCTCGGTAGTGCTAAGATTTTTAATTAAAATCAATCAGTAGTGCCGGTTTAACCATATATAATAATCTGAAAGATTAGAGCGACCAATAAGAGTAAGAAATTTTACATCCGTGCACCTTTCCATATTGGGAGTCGAAATAACTAGATATGCTTAGTTTTGTACACGTTCATCAAATTCGATATCAAAACGTTCAAGTTAATCTCACTCTCTCATGATCCATGGTTCTTCCTGTCGGCCATATGATAGTTTGGTACTATGATAATTAGTGAGTGCCCGTCTCTACCGACAACAGCGCATCACATATTCTTCACATTTATAATATTAGGTCTATTATATGGAACTGTACTTAAGTTTACTCTTTGCTGATTATGAGTGTGGACAGCCGAACTCACCTTATAGTTGACATATCAACCTTATACCCTGTCACCTTTCTGATATATGAGTTTAATTAATCATGCACCTTTATGTGTTTGCCTCCTATTGCACTGCGTGCGCGAGAGGTTAAGAAGTAAATCTGGTGAAGTGTTTAGCTCAGCAACATCTAACTTATAGAGTAGCACACTAGTTTGAAAATTTCTACACACGCCTATTGTACTGGAGACCTACGTTTGCGATTCTCTCCTCTAACATTCAACTTTTTATCTGGCGTGAGTATTCTAAAATCAATATATATCGGCCGTGAACTCTTGAAATTTCTTCACAAATAAACATCTTAAGATGGACGAATAAGCTTCATTAGTTAGTTTTCGCCTCGATTTGAAGGCCGCTGCATGGACATTGAAGCTAGCTTTTGCCACTTTTGGTAAAGCTATGTTGTTACCAAATCCACATCAACTACGTGATCGAGTACAAAGAATTGATTTAGCTTACGGAAGGTATTATGTATATAGATATGAACTGACAGTAGCGATCTGGTCAACATTGAAAATACGAGTGTGATCAATGAAAATATATACAACCTGGTTAAACTTTACGTGCCTTATCCCACCTCTCAACACTACCCCTGGGATTATGTCCCTGATATATCACCCCTAACTCGATATAATAATTTGATATTAGCTGGGGACTTCAATGCTCATCACCCTTCATGGCTAACACACACACACACACACACACATATACACACCATCACCTAGAGGTGATACACTCATAGACAAATTACACACACTCAGCATTCTCAACAACAGAAACCAACCTACTAGACAACCATTCCAATGTAATCAGTACCTTATGTCAGGAACGATTCAGCATTTGCTCTCGAGCGAGAGTGAGATATATACACTTGGAATAGTCATCTGGCATTATAGAATAGAAAATTATTCTACACAAATCCACCATCGACCTCCAATCCGTATCACACACCATTAATTACACGTAATTTGCTGCATACTAACTGTTACTCATATTTCTGTGAGAGAGAAGTGAGTGTGTGTGCTGGTTAAGTAATATTTTTTTAGGAAATGAAAAACTATATCACTCTAATGATTCATATAGTTCTACTCAGAGAAACACCTGTCCACTGTAACCCATTGTTTGCCAAATTATCTTCTCCATATCATGAAGCAATTCAATGCTTGAAAGAAATTCTCTAACCAGTTACTCTTGGACCTAATTTGTAAAGAAATAACATGAACTTTATTTCTAAAGATGGGTTGCACGATTTTTATTCTACATTCTAATTTTATAGTTGTAGTCATACAAACTAAGGGCAAATACTTGAAGCTGTGTATTTTCTTTAAAGGTGGTTACTCAGTAGGTATGTATTCCAGCTGCACCAGCCAGTACACAAAATTTTGGTCTCAATCTTGCAAATGTTGAGAATAGTAAAATTTGAATGAGGGATACAATTTAAAATTATAAACCCCCAATCGCATGAGGAAAACGGAAAGGGAGAAGGGAGGTTGGATAACACCTAATATTCTTAATATACATCATTATTATTAATCCCAACCTCTTCCCATAAAAATATCATGAAATTTTCAAGGGGTTATGATTCTCACTTCCTAACCTCTACATTGAAGATTATTTTCATTATTGAAATTTGCTATTACAAATTGTTATTCATTATATCTGTTGCGAGCTATTAATCATATTTCAGTCTTTAAGCTTTCCACTAACAATAGATGAATCATCACTTTATTTTTCTATGGACTCAGTTTATATTTGGGAACTATATCATGTACTTAATATATTATTTTGAATATTATTTTACTTTATCTTATATTGTACCACTAATTTATTCATATTGAATTAATCATATTTATTTAATTTTATTTATATTTTATTATTACTTACTTCAATTTAGAGTTTATTATTAATTATAGACTTCTGGATGAAGTAAGTGCCAATTATTTTTATTAACACAGTTATATAGGTAATTAAATACTCAACTTATCTCCAAATTAAAAATAACTCATATAATTATTAAAATTTATAATTATAAAATTAATTATTTAATTAATATTTATATTTTATTGCTTTAATTACATATTATTACAATAATAAAAGAAAATTGTGAAAATTTATAATATTATTATTTATTATATATATTATGACAATATGTCATTATCTCCATATTATTATTATATAAATAATATGTCAGATCAGATTCACTGCGCCTTAAGTATAATATTTCTTATTTCCTGTTGCTTTGATTAATAAATTTATCTACTTGCTTAATTATTATAAATTAATCCCAACGTAAATATTATTTATTTAATTATTGCTTATGTAATTTATAGAATCATAGTTCATATTGAACTTACTGTTAGTTATGAGTAAATATTATTAAGTATATTCACTCATATAGCTAATTAAATTTATAAACTAATATCTTATAGATTAATTTATTTAAAGTGTTCATGTATATTAATTTGTATTAATCTATTATTATTTTATACATTTAATTATTATATCATTATACTTATTTTTTTTTATTTATTATTTTAGTGTTATTTGCCATTTAATATTAAATTTGACATTTAAGTCAATAGATTTTAATTCATTTAATTATTATAATTATCTTTATGTTAAAACTTCTAAATCAGATTTCCATTCCTTTGAATGGCTTATGTATATTTCCTCTTCATCATAGTGTGTTTATATTATATCATTAATTTATATTTTCAAGTTATTCGAGTTCAATTTTACTCATATAGTTTTAGTATATTTAGCACTATATTTTATACTAGTTTTGTAAGTGACTTATAGTAACAATCTACTAAAAAAATATTTAATATAATTTAAGATAGACTATTTTTTTTAATATTTAAAGTTTGTTTCTCATTATAAGAGTCTTCATTATTCTGCGTTATCATCTTGATTAACCAGTTTTACGATCATCACGCAATCAGTCTATATCTTTAGTTTATGTGAACTGACGAATGAGTGCGGAGTGATTCGTCGATCGACGGAAGTTATATGAAGTGAGTATCTCATACATATTGTATGCTTACTAGTGTGTGTATGCATATCGAATAGGTGACTAATGTAAACCTCGTAGTTCGTTGTTATTGCAGCATAGCAAACTTATGCTTCCTTAACAACTATTTGTGTATGGTATTCAGACTCTTATCTCTTGCGATCAACGTGAAAGAGAAGTCACGTTCGGCCCAATAATGTTGGAAAGTGATTAAAGCTCTCTGTTAGAGACTCTATTATGCCTGATGTAGTGTAGCGACATTATGAGTCGATCTATAGCACATTCAGCTTTTTAGTATGTCAGGAGTTTTAAATAAATATTTTCTTATCTTAAGAGCTCATTTAATTATGTATAGGAAAAATTTGGAATTAGCTATATTCTTGCAGCAATGAAATAGATATATAGAGAGGTTAATACACAAATTTTTCGTGTAGATTTTGTGAACATCATACTTAACACTAATGAATTTTTAAATTGTCCATAATATAAGTTTGATTATTTTGAACCATCTCGAAAAATCTTAGGAATTAGCAATAATATTACTACAATATTTAGTTTAATAAAAAAATACTAATAACCATAATATTAAATTTATGATATAAAAATATATATATTATATATATATTAATATATATATATATATATATTAAATATATATATATATATATATATAATAATATATATATATATATATATATATAATATATATAATATCTTATAAATATTAATATATTATAATAATATACTATATATATAATTTCACATTTCTTAATGGGTTTATAATATAATTTTATAGCAATAATTAATGGTATCAACCTTAAGAACAGATGCCTACTTTACACATATATTGAGGTTCGAGTTACTATGTATTCGTCAATGTCTGACTAAGAGACTACATATTAAATTATTATATCCTTACTTATAGTGTTTAGTTAGAGAGATTCACTGCAATATATTTACATATTGCAGTTTACGCATTGTGTGTACCACCAATATCATATATCATCAACACTATTCACTACTAACCATAGCTAACATATACAAAGATACAGTCTATTATCCATATAATAAACAAATATCACTTATATATTTCCCTATAGCTTCTGCATTTTATGTAAAAAGCTCAGGATTGTACTAGGATGCTATGAAACCCTAATGCTATTTATATAAGGGCAAGTCATTATTCGACCATTGTTATAACTCGCTTGAAGCAGGGTATACTTGCATATCAGACCAAAATTATTCTAACTGCTCCTGTCCACTTGTATCTCTCTAAGAATACCCATTACAAATAAATACATTTCCATGAATACTGATATCCAATATACCTCAAGATTTAAGAGGCTAGTGGAATAAATAAATAATAAATATTAAATATAATATTAATATATATATATATTATATAATATAGATATATATATATAATATATATATATATATATATAATATAATATTAAATAAAATAAGTAATATATATAAATATATCATCTTGCTTCACTTATGTAGCGTAGCTATATACTGGTAATATGTAGAGTATACTATATAATTAATAATTAGCTCGCAATGACATTGTGAAAAAACTATTGCTCATAGCATGTTGACCATCAAAATTGGTCGGTAGAGTTATCTTTGTATAAGTTCCCGATTGGAATTAATTGCTAGCTCATATATTATAAGGAGTAAAATTCAATAGATACTCAGAATATTGCTTTGGGGGAATCGTAAATAAAGATACTTGTCAGGGAGATTCCGGAGGGCCTTTGATTCTACAGGTAATTTTTCTTGATATAAAATTTTATGTAATTTTAAAAAAAATATTCTCCTTAAATTACCTTTTTTTTATATGTAGGACAGATATCAGTTATCCAAGATTTTCATTTCGAATCAGCTCACCGTCTAATGGACGGGGCACTAATTTTTATATTTAGAGATACGATTGGACAACCCTATAATACCTATTATGTTGTAAAACGCAAATACTTTTCTCGATAATATTATAATTCAAACTAAAATAACATAATTTCTAGTACATTTCTAATATGTATTAATATAGATATTTTAAACTTATTGTTAATTGTGTTAAAGTTAAAAGTGAAACAATTAAAGAAATTTTATATTATGAATCAATTCAAATAGATATATATATTTAACAACTCATAATACTTAGATAGTAACTAGTATTATATATATATATCTATATGGTATGAATATGTTAGCATAACCTAATTCATATCCTTTATAACTATATAAAACCAGAGATGGCCGCTAATGTTGAGACATAATTATATTTAGATAAAAAAGAATTTGAGACTTCATATCTCCAAATTTCTTTAAAGGAAATAGAATGAAATAGAAATATAATAATTCTTTTCTAAATAAAGTAGTGAATTATTATTAATTTTCATCTAATTTGCATTATTTATGGCTGCATTGAAACTTTATAATGATTGATATTCACTGTTTTTTTAATATTTTAATTTGAAACTAAAAAATTGTAACTAAACCGGAGATATTGGCACAGTACTTAATGATTGTACAAATGTAGGTAATATCTAGACTTCCATAGTTATCAGTTAGATAGAGTAAGTGAGAGAATATTGAGCAGTTACATCAAATTCATGGACTAAAGGTCCCTTAGCTTTACGTTTTGTATGTATACTAAACATACATAATTATTGTATTCTATTAAAAAATTAACTCTTTAGCAATAAATACTTATACTAGATATATCGATTAATCGTAATGGTCACAAATTTTTCACGCAATTGGGAATACGGAAATAATTTATACGACTCTACATGAAAATTGTATATATAACATCATATATTCATAAACATATTAAGCAATAAATTTATAATTATTCCCTCTTTCTATAATAAAAGAATTTTAGTTTATTATATATATTTATGTATTATATTAATTTCGTTCATATATATATAATATTAAATTTGTAAATTATATAACTTTAGTATAATTAATCATGATTACACAAATTGAATAATATAATCAGAATACTTCTTACACTTACTATTTCACCTACCTTTTTATAACTTCTACTTCAAGACTAGAGTATAGTATAGAAAGATTAGACTGTAATCAATTTAATTATCATGAAAGTTCCACATGGTTAATTTATTTTCCTATTATTGTAGCTTGAAGTTAAGAGTATGCCCCAATTTTTCTATAACAAGCAATACTGGATAAACGAACATGTTAATGCGCTTGATACCCATTTCTATTTTTATTATGTGATTTAGAATGCTATGACAAAAGTGTCTGAGTTTCACAAAAAGGTGATGAAAGCTATCAAATTTTTGGCTGGCTCTAATATGTAATCTATTGAATTAGTGTGCAGAGAAGCTGACCAGAATGTGGGATAAATAATTCTCTAACACTTCTCTCAAGATGTATAGTTAGCGAAATATTTTAAAATCCATAGCTAGGACTCATTGTGAGACAACAACCGCTATACTTCCCCTCTCTTATGAATTCACAACACCCATTTCATCTAATATCATTAATGCACTCTATTATTCTCAATTCTTCGTTACTCATCTGCTAACATTTATAACGATTTTCTTACCGTTTCAGTATTCATTTCTGGATTTTACTGAATTCAATGCGAATCGTGTAAGTCCCCCCCTAAAATCTACCACAGTCCGTTCTCAGTATACCTCAAAACACTACAACATGTCCGACTCGAGTTCTAAATACATTCCGCTTAAGCGCAACAGCGGAGTCAATGCAACTCACTACAACGATATCTTCACTGCACCAATATTACTACACACATTGAACGATGTGATCTAGCATTAACTGGGCGTATTGCTATTTGTCACGCACGTGTTCTTACACCTCGCACAGTTCATTTCTTATATCTGTTATTAAAATAAATCCATTAAGGAAATTAACCTAACACCGGTAACTTAAATCTTTTGCCAAATTTTCTTAAATTTAATTAAACTAAAAAGTGGATATCATTAATTCTCTAAGTTTTAATTTGGGCATGAAAAATAACCCCCATTCTTTAATGAGAGAGTAAGATGAATAATTATTTCAATGACAGCATATAGTGAATAGTCATGCAGTTATGCATATACTTATTATTTAATTATCACTTCTAGTAGCCCCCAGACATCTGCATACATTTAACAGTAACTCTTTGTATTAAATATCTTAACCCAAGATGCATGGAATAACTATATGATTGTTTGTGAATGTTGAAGTATCTTAAATGGGTTAATAATAATAAAAATAAAAGTTTATTTTACTTGCAAATTTTAGAAAAATTTCTCTGATTTTCATTTAATTTTCCTAATTATACTAGTCTAGAAAATAGTTTTCAAAAGAAGCAAGAGGCAATATTTATATTATATCATTCTGAATCAGTTTCGTCCGGAACCTCGGACACCTTGAGAGTTTCGATTCTAAGCATTTGAAGAAGGGTACAGGTAACAAGAGTTTAAAAAATTAAAATTACAAATTAGATTTTCGCTTTCATTATATATTTAATTTAAGTGACAATACGTTGACTTTGTTAATGTCTGGTTTTAGATGTGTTATGTAATAAGCCTCAGAGCATAAACCAACATCATGGAAAACATCTAAAACAAGGCGATTAACATAAAGTTCAACGTATTGTCATTTAAATTCCTAAATATGAAAGCAAATCTAAGAAATATTTTGTACTTTTTAATTTTTTTTTAAATCTTGTATTATATAATTCATTCAAATGTAAGAATCGAAACTCTGAAGATGTCGAGGTTTTACGAAAACCGTCAAAAACTTAATAAATATAAAAATGCCTCTGCTTTCTTGCCTATATAGTAGAGAGTAAAACCGACATCTTAATATTAACAAATTACTATACAATACTAGACAACGCCCATGCAGATTGTGCAGTAAATATCTAAGGCATTGAAGTATAGGATTAAATAGAGCTGTCTAAAATATTCCAGACCTAATACAGTCTATCCACAATAATACACAAAAAAACCAACGAGAATTTGCTGATAACAATCAATACTCTCTACAATAGTGACAGACACTAGCTCACCCATTATCGATAATAAAATGTCACAGCCATACGTTTATTGAAATATATGTCAACTAAAAATTGCCTTACTCTACAATTTATCGAACTCAGAAATCACTTTCCGTCGTCTTCTCATCCAACATATACCACCCTAATATATATATAAATATTTTCTAAAACTACAGAGACATCATTTGTAATTGTCACATGATGAGAATATAACGTATATTCTATTAGAGTTTCATACAGCATTACGCGTGTCCTCCACATCTTTACTATTACTCAAACGAATAAACCTAGTACTTTATGATCATAACAATATTTTATATCAATAAAAATACTTTCAAAACAACCACTATCATCTTATTTATTATCATCACTATCCTCATCACCAAAATTTCTCTACCAAATCCTCTCAAGCTATTTTCTACTTTCATGAATTACATTACGCTTCATAACTACATAACCATATAAATATTCTATATTCAGTCATATTAAATATGTAATTGATTGGCAACCCTCCACTCAATTTCTCTAATTCTTTCATACAATTCATATTATACCAATTCACTGTTATCCTAATCCCCCGACTTATTTCTATAATATTTAATTTACTATAAATCCCCAATGTTCATTATTATATACAAAATTCTATCTATATCCAATAGGTAATATTCATATCAACTACAAGTTCCATCTTAGTCCCTATACAGTACCTAGTTTACCAGAAGTATTAAAGTTTAGCATTTGCTTCTTAATTGACATCCTATTTTTTGTATGCGTAGCAAATTGCACTATTAACATATTTGTGCTAAATGTTATTATTCAATTATAATTGCTTTATTGAATTCTCATTCAGAAGCATATTATCCTATCACTTACTACACCATGTAATTACATAACCCTCAACTTCTATTCAATATTTTATTATGAGATCCCCAGTCAAAAACGCATATACATACATTCAAGTTGTCAAAATTCCATTTGCATAATCAGGATAAAAGAATTTAAAGTTCAGTTCCTAGATCTCTCTCATTTTCTCTCATCTTATTCTATCTTTTAATGTCACCCCTTTATCAATGTCAACACACGATCCTCAGATCCTCTATCACTCATTCTAGAGCTAATGCACTTCTAAAAATTTTGTATGCGTTCACTAACTCACAACTATTCAGTGCGACTCTGAACATGCACTTAATGATCCGATGCCTATACAATTAACCAGAGCAAGAAATAGTTAGTATGCCATAAGATAGATATCACATGAATATATTATTTCTCTGCTTGACATCATCACAATTAACGAACACCTATTCCTTATAGGGTCTTATCTCCTTTACCATACCGCGTGTAGAATTAGTATCTTAGATATAATTCATCGATCCCTATCCATTCTCCTAATATCTTTCCAAATGTCGGTTTATGTTGATATCCAATAAAGCACATGTGATAATGGCTGAGTTAACATATGCTCATAAAAAGAGCACTGGAGAATGCGACCACAGAAGAGAGCACATTCCACTTTTTATAAACGTATTAGGATTATGCATCTGTCATTCTCTTTCAGAGCAAACGAAACAAATAAATCTCGTTCCAATTTTCATTATAAATTATTATCAAAAATACAAATTTATTTGAAAGTATAAGCAATATCAAAATTGCATAATGAAGAGTAATATGTATGTTTTATATAGAAAATAATCACAAAAAATTGAAATATTACATAATGATTTAGTAATCATCATTCTTATTAATTTTGAGTCATTATTTGTAGGTAACTAATATGTTAGCATAATTATGTTATATCAATTAAATATTATTACATTAATTATCAAATGTGGAACATAATATAAATATTAAGCAAATATAAGTATATTATATATTATATATAACTATATGAACAAACTTTAATAAATTAATATATATTACAAAACATGTGTCGGAATAGCTTGCCAAAATTTTTATTTATCTGTATTTCAAATGAGCTACACAGGGAAGCATAAAAATAATAAATAAAAAAAAAAATATATCAATAATAATATCACAATTCTATCAATTACAAAGTACCCATAAATAGTATGAATTGATCTACTTTATCATAAGGATATAATATTTGCAAATAAGCTTTGCTACTTGACTATATGATATAAAATATTAATCCTATAAAAACTACTTATATATTAGTGATGGACAGGAATACATTACTCAGAAGTAGTCCTGCATATTAATTTTAGACAGGTATACATCTCTCAATACTTAAAAAACCATTAGACTGTGTACTCATTCTCACTCTCCGCAATTATTCCGTATATATAAAGGAATAAGGAGTTGTTAGATTTGAATCTTACTACTCATATTAGAATCATTGCGTATAGCACAATATTAATGAGAATAGATCATATATATTGTTCTCTCCATTACTTATTCTAAATAGTTATGGTCAATCAAAATTAATCTTGTTACAAATTATGATTGAAATTAGCGATATATCATTGCATTGATGATGATATATATTGTCAGTTTACCCTATTATTAGAATATGCAGATTGCACTGTAGATTCTTTTTTTCATGATAAATCAAATTTTTCTTGACTTTTGATAAATTCAATAGTATAAAGATTGTAGTATCACAATATTAACCTTATTAATGATATCCTGATAAGCTGAATTAATTAATTTCATTTTTATCAATTATTATATGGAACCTACAACTTCTGATGAATTGATAACTCTTTTCTTTGGACACACATATTTGTGGTATAATAAATGATGAAAATAAGAAGCAATACCACCGAGTTCACAAAACTTAAACGTTAGGTAAGGTTATATATATAAATTCTTGTTTTACTAATTCGTTTGTATCTTGATACTCTCTCTCAGTATATAGCAAAAATGTTTAAATTTCTTTAAATTACCGAGAAAGCTAATTTAGATGTTCATTTAAATGACAGAAAAGTCCTGTTCTATTGTCATTGCGTCGATACTCTCTATGGTCTCTCTTCGAATACTAGCAAAGGCAGGAAAATAATGTTATATAATATAATAAAATTAAAACAATTAAACATCATCTAATTAAGCATCAATTCATAATATTAGTTAAGCATGCAATTAATAATATTATCTCATCATAAGCATAATTTATAATATATTAAATATTACTATTAACATTATATATTAATCAATATATTAATAACATTAATAACTTTAATAATTAATAATAAAAATATACCATTAATTAATAATAATAATATACTAATTAAATTCAAATGCCATTATAATATAAATAATAATAATACAAATGAGATAATTAATAATAATAATAATAATAATAAACTTATGAAACATCTTATTATTGAAACAAAAACTAAAATCAAATTGAATAAAAATAATCAATTGGGGCATAATGATAATATAAAAAAAAAAGCATTTTTTAAGTGTATATTGATGAGAGAAAAAAAAATTCATGTAATATCAGGGCCTCGTATTTAGGATAATCTTTTTTTAATAAGATTTTGTTGGTGTGTAACATGAACATGGAGTAACGAAAAGAATAAATAGTGAATAAGTATTATTTAGATTTCGGACAGTATATCAGATTTTTCTTATATCGACAATCCAAACAATATTGAAAAATTACTTCTCGTTGATTATTATAAACATGTGGATAATGTTGTACAAGATATTGATTCATGATGGTATATTTAATGCGGATTGTAGAATTGATTATTCGATTATGTGTAGACATACTCGATTAATGGTGAGGAATCTCAACAACGTAAATAAAGTGTATATTTGAGGATCAGAAAATAGTAATAATTTGCAGATGCGAGAAGAAAGTTGAAGTAAGATTCTAAATTAGAGAGAGAGATAATTGGCGAAATACTGTGTTGACGAGTCTTTTCGATGTCACACGGGTGGATTCTGTGAGTTTGAGTGGTGTGTGGCCCACCTGGGTCAAGGATGAACCCTTAGACTGATGATTTACCATAGTGGTCACGTCGCCATCCTGTGAAGCATAGGGTGATTTTCTGACTGCGATTGAGTCCTTACTAATTAATGGTACAGCTGGGCTTTCTTTTTGAGTTTTTCATATTCTTCTACATGCTTTTCTTACTGATGCATGATACGCACTTACCACCAGTCTTGGGGAGAAAAAGGATGATGATAAAGCAATAATATAATATATATATATATTATAACAATACTTGGATCACTTACTTTATGAACTACTAATGCAGCCTTCTTACCGAATCAGCAGGAGAATCTATACACCAGTATTACAAGCTTTCTAGTAATAGTGAGTGAATATTAAATAAGCAATATACACCATTGATTCATACTAACTAGCATCTATTTAAATGCCTACTACTATCATCAAACTCAATAATAATATAATAATCAATAATAATATAATAATTTAAGAAGGAACTAAAATATAAATTTAAATATTAATTATTGTAAATCAAATAATAAATAATTAATTAATATATAATCAGTTTGATGGAAACTGCAGATGAGAAAATTTTTTGTCTAGTATATAGCACTATAAACTATTATAAGAAACTCTACTTTATATATATATTTAAACCTTCTTATATCAAATTATAGTACTACTTACTATGATTTTAATGCTAATAACCTCACCTAAAATGAGAACTATTTGATATAATATACATAATAAAAAGTAATTAAAATAAAAAAAAAAATAAAAATTTTGTGCCTTTAGTTTTTTTAAAAAAAAACGAACAAGCGATTTATATATTTATTTATTTATTAATCCCATAAAAAAATTATTGTATATCATATATATAAGTATATTAATATATATTCTATATATAATATATATATTATATATATATATATAATATCCTATCTAATTATATATATATATACTATACTATATATATATAATACTATAATAATCTAATATATTAATATAATAATAATTAATATATATATATATATCATAATTATACTATATATTATACTATAATATATATATTATTATAATATATATATAATATATATAAAATATATAATATATTATATATATATATATATATATAATACTTAATATTTATATAATATAGATAGCCGAATTAATTTTAAATAAAATAATATAGATATATATCGATAGTATATATATATAATCAGATTATTTATAAAAAATATCAAATGTCTCACAATATTAGGATGTATCATTTAAGGTTATTCCTGATCTGATTTATCTTATTCCTTATTTAGTATTTAGAAATAATCTTTCTCGTGTGTACAAGTTTTGTTTAATTTATTTTATTTCTAATTAAGCATTATTTATTGCGATCGTTTCTTGTGAGTGAAACTTTATGATTTATCTTATTTTTAAATCATTTAAGGCAAATTTTTCTCGTGAATGGAATAAGTTTCTTCTCTTCGATTTATTTTATTATTAAATTAAGAACAGATACTCTTCTGTCTGATGTATCCTATTTCATTTCTAATTAGGCTTATAGGATGAACCTTCCTCGTGAGCGAAGAAGACTCTCTCTCTCTCTCTCTCTCTCTCTCTCTCTCTCTCTCTCTCCTCTCTCTCTCTCTCTCTCTCTCTCTTGAATGTGTGTTGTGTGTCTTCGAGAATATATATATATATATATATATATATATATATATATATATATATATAGCAGTTATATATATATTATATATATAAGTTATATATATATATATATTATTTATATTTATATATAAATATAGTTAAACATAAATTGTAACCTGAAC
>JABUQX010073789.1:22500-25000 GCA_015478945.1 Trachelipus rathkii | reverse complement strand
ATATACTATATCGTATATATATAATATATTTTATATTCCTATGTAAAATCTATAGTATATATTTATTTATACTATATTTTATAAGCATATAATGAGATATAAATACTCTGTATATGAATTATAGAAAAACCATACTTATATATTATATATATATATAATATATATATATATAATTTATATATATATATAATATATATTACATAATATAAAATATATATATATACTATATTATATATAATATTATATATCATATATATATAATATATATATATATATAAATCATTCGTTTATTATTTCTGAAACTACGCACAAGTTTCACAAAACAAAAGACGCTAATTACGTCAGGTCTTAATGACGTCACGAATCCCAGAGAATCTGATTTAACCTTGCCGAGTAATTTTAGGCTGCATTGTTTGGCAAAGCTCTTCTTGAAAGACGCTTACCAATATTCGCTTCTTTGTAATGGATATATTTTATAATTAAATTTATGACGTCATGTTCACATTATGACGTCATTTTTACATTATGACGTTCAGTGTTCACATTATTGACGTCATTTTCGCTGTTCACGTCATAGGCAATAGAACGGAGTTTAAAATTAATGAATATATTCCCGTTTTGTTACTTTCTTGTGACTTACTTTTTTTTCCTTTGATAGTATAATAATATATATATATATATATATATAATATATATATATAATATATTATATATAATATATACTATATACTATATATATATATTTATATATATATATATATTTTTTTTCTTTGATATATATATATATATTATATATAATATATAATATATACTGAAGGCAGCTCATTTTAACAAGTAAAAAAATTGTAATAATTTTTTCCCCTATCCAGTCTCAAAAGCCGAAACCACTTATGTTTAAGAATTCTTTTTAAAAGGAAAACTTCAATAAACTATTATTTCAAAGTTACAAGCCAATGCTGAAAATCTCTCTCTCTCTCTCTCTCTCTCTCTCTCTCTCTCTCTCTCTCTCTCTCTCTCTCTCTCTCTCTCTCTCTCTCTCTCTCTCTCTACTTCCCCCATTGAATATTAATAATTTCAAAGTTACAAGCCAATGCTGAAAATATCTCTCTCTCTCTCTCTCTCTCTCTCTCTCTCTCTCTCTCTCTCTCTCTCTCCTCTCCATGAATATTAATAATTTCCTTCTCTTGCGTTTTTTTCATATGGAAAAGCGTGTTAACTAAAACTTGGTCAG
Organism: Trachelipus rathkii; assembly: GCA_015478945.1. NCBI lineage: Eukaryota > Metazoa > Arthropoda > Malacostraca > Isopoda > Trachelipodidae > Trachelipus > Trachelipus rathkii. The sequence goes on along the minus strand of JABUQX010073789.1, from coordinate 23,769 downwards.
TAGGAAGCTTTCCTTCAACTTCAGATATATTTTATGGCTCCTCATTGGGTGATGACAGATAATATATTATTTCTTTGGTATGTAAGGAGAGAGAGAGATGAGAGAGGAGAGATGAGAGATGAGAGATGAGAGAGAGAGAGAGAGAGAGAGAGAGAGAGAGAGAGAGAGAGAGAGAGAGAGAGAGAGAGAGAGATTGAAGTTGTTTCATCTGCGGCCTAAATTTAAGGGATGTTTATTCCCTTTAGGGAGCAATTACTCGGTTTTTATATATGTCTCTCTCCTTACATATATTCTTGATGAAAGTACTGTGTAAAAGTACACCCATACAATTTGCATGCAAGTATGTGTACATGTATGTAAAGTAGGATAATACAGTTTACATGAAAGTATGCATAGTTATATAAGTAAATAAACGCATACACGTATGAAAATAATGTGTGTTTACAGTATTTAAGGCACGGTTTATAAACATTGTAATGTATATAACTTATTAAATTTAGATAGTAGTAATAATAATAATAATAATAATAATAATAATAATAATAATAATAATAATAATAATAATAATAATAATAATAATAATAATAATAATAATAATAATAATAATAATAATAATAATAATAATAATATTAAAGATTCGAAGTTATAAAGATAATTGTTACAAAACCTGCTCTTATTTAACATAAAATAAAATGATTAAGAAATATCTAAATTTGCCTGACCTAACCAAACCTAGATCTAACCTACCTAGCATAACTCACCCAAGTTAACCTAACATAACATTCATCCTAACCTAAGTAAACCCAACCTAATACAACCTTTAACCTAAACAGAACTTTATCACACCAAGATGAATCTCACCTAATATATATATATATATATTATATATATATATATATATATATTATATATAATATTTATAAGTATATTAATATCTATATATATATATATTTTATATATTATATACAAAAAATACAAACAAATTATATCATCGGTTAAATATTCTTTAAAAGTTATTATTCAAATACTCAATAAAATCATATATAAAAAACACTATTACTATAGTATACTGTAGTATTATTATGTATATATATATATATTATATATATAATATATATACTATATATATATATATATATATATTATATATATAATATATATATATATAATATATGTATATATATATATATATATATAAATACACAAAAATATTATATAAATTTAATTAGTAGATCTTTTAATTAAAAATATTATATTAACAACAAATTT
>JABUQX010073789.1:15000-17500 GCA_015478945.1 Trachelipus rathkii | reverse complement strand
TAAATTCGAATATCTGTTTTTCGGCTGTAAATATTCGACAAGGTGATGCTTTAATAGTTTAGCAAAACGTTTTTGGCTCATTGCCATGAATTTATTAAGCCACTTCTTTTCAGATCAAGAGTACGCATGTTTCATTTTCAATGCTTAAAAAAGCCAATGCACTTAGCCTTGTTTGTGTCATGTTGTTCCTTAAAAAGTTTTTATTAACTTGAGCTTTGAAAACGACCTTTCAGCTGTTGCAGATGTTTCTCTTGTAACGTCAAATACAACTGAACGTACTTGTACCCAAGTCGGTAGCTACTGCTAAGCAGCTGTTTTCTACGAATAAAAAGTTTGCTAAAATCTTTAATAGTTACCAATATTTTTCATTTCACTTCTGTAGTCATTCATGCTCTTTGAAGGTTGAATTAATTGTTTCATAAACCGAAAGATAAATCTAAATCTTATTTTTCTACCAGTTTTGTAGCCTATTTCTGCAACTTTTCATTTTCGTAGCTCTTGCTATTGTGCAGAAGCAAAAGGAAAAATGGAAAAAATTAAACTCATTTAACATTGTTATGCTAATGAACATGAAGTAGTTATCTGTTCATTTAATATATCAAGAGATTTATTGGAAACCCTTCTTTATTCTAAAGGTTTTCAATGGGTCTTCAATTCTTTCATAAGATAAAATCTCATAAAAAAACTTTTTAATCTGTATTTGACGTCTGGAAGTAATTTTTGCTTTGATGTTCCAATGATGTGCTAACTCCGTAGTTTCTCTCACTACATCTTCAAATTTGTGTCTTAGCTCACATAAGTTTGATTTTGCTTGTCCCAATAGGTAAGTTGCTTTCTAAAGATCTGTATTTGGACTTTGCAACATTTTTGAGACAAAATTGATGATTTCCAATACTTTACTTTGAAACACAAGACAGAATAAACTCAAAATTTTCTAACTGTTTCCGGAGACCAAGGGCTTCGTTTCTTTCACTTGACTTCTTACTCATAAATATCACTTGAGATAAGAACAGCGAAATAATTTTGAAATTGTTTTTTTATTGCTAGTAAGGAATCATACTTGGATGACCCAACCTAGTTGGGACATCAATTTTTTTTAGCGTTTTTGTGATGCATTCGTTATTTCTTGAACAGCTGTTAATTCCTTTTCACCGAGCTGTACTAGAACTGAAATACACATATACGTTTTCCAGTTTGTCATAAAATCTTTTACAGAATCACTAAGAATTAAATTTAAATTATGAGCTGCATAATGAATGTATTTTGCATTTGGAACAATTTTCTATATACGAGCCTGAAGTCCTGAATATTTCCCTCGCATATTTGCTCTTCCATCAAAGCCTTGACCTCTGCATTTTTCTAATTTAATGTTTTTATTATTTAATACCTTCATTATTTGTTTTTTCAAAGTTTTCAGCACTGTTCTCTGTTATGTTATAAAACCCCACAAATTTTTCTTCAGGGGAGGTGCAACTATTTCTAAAGGGAACGCCCCAATTTTCACTCCCTTAAAAATGAACATAAAATTCGGAATTTTCAGCCGATTTTGACACTATAAACACCAAACTGTAACATTTTTTACCCTCTAAAACGTTGTTTTCGGGTGTTTTTCTGACTGTAGTCAGTCTTTTAGAATTTTCAATTTTTCAAAACCCATTTTTTTGACATTTTTCGTATCAACTTCCAGAATTTTTTTCGAAATAACTTCAAGTTTGAAATACCTACAATAGTCAAAGAGGATTTTTCGATTTTTTGAGTTTTGTGCTCAGCGTTGTCCAATTTTCAAAACCACTTTTTTTGGATTTTGAAATGAAAAATTGCGATAATTTTTTTCCTGTTCAGGCGAAGTAGATGAAATTTTCAGGGCATATGTAGTCGGGAAAGAGGCACATTTTTTAATTAGATCATTTCTTTGTAAATGCAATAGTTTTGGATTTGTTCTTGGAACAAATTTTCAAAAAAAAAAATTTCTATTGAGTATACAAAAAAAATATCTACGTAAAAAAGATGCATCTCGCCCGACTAACCAAGCCCTGAAAATTTGATGTTGATCGGATGAGTAGAAAAAAAATATATCAATTTTTCACTTTTCCAAAAATTCAAATGTTTGAAAAAGTGAAATATTGGGATATTTTTTTTATACTTGTCCGATCAACATCAAATTTTCAGGCCTTGTATAGTCGGGCGAGATGCATCTTTTTTACTATATATATATATATATTATATATATATAATATATATATATAGACATAATATATATATAATATATATATATATATATTATATATATATATATACTTATATTATAATATAACATCTGTAAAAAAATTTTTTCATATTTCATTTATTATTTCGTTTGTTTGCTCTTCGCAATTTATGGGCCCCTTTACCTGCTTGGGCCCCCCCGGGGGTCTGCGGGGCCGTTAGTTACGCCCCTGCCCTGATATATATATAATTATATATATATATATATATATATATATATATATATATATATTAT
>JABUQX010073788.1:12500-29559 GCA_015478945.1 Trachelipus rathkii | reverse complement strand
GTTGTACTTTTGTTCGGATCCTAGAGTGGGTTGTTTAACCGTTTTCGCATTTATCATTGAAACACTTTCACGTTTTTCATTCTTTACCCTTCAAATTTAAGTATAGATAGCTCGACACTTTTGGGAAAAAAATTAGTGTTGCGAGTTTGCTATTTATTTTTTGGTTTTGCTCAAAGCGATAGATTTAGATGACTTTTTACCTATAATTTCAGAAACTTGTAATCATTTGTATATATTTAAGTTTTTGTTAGGTTAAGTAAGGTTAATAAAGTTTGTTAAGGTTAGATTAATTTAAATAAATAATAAGGACTTGTTTTTAATATTTCTATAGAATTGAAATTTTTTTACTGAAATGAAATGTGCGATCAACTAATTATTGAAAATGGCTACCTTTTTTATTAATAATTTTAAGCGGTTCAAATACTTTATTAATATTTATAGTTTTGTTAATTAGTTATTTAAATGTTATGTATATATATATATGTATATATAATATATAATAACAATATATATATATATATATATATATTTATATTATATATATTTATATATATATATATATATATATATATATATATATATATATATATATATATATATATATATATATAGTATAATAATATAATAATATATATATATATATATATATATATAATAACTTTATATATATATATATATATATATATATATATATATATATATATATATATATAATAATAACAATAATATATATATATATATATATATATATATATATTTATTTATATAATATATATATATATATATATATATATATATATATATATATATATATATATATATATATATATAACATATATATATATATATATATATAGGAACTTCTCCTTTAAAGGGTAGTAACCGATATATATAGAACGAACAATGTAATCGATTCTTTTTCGATTATTTCAAGGCAAAGTGCGAGCAAGGTTGCCAAGATTTTTTTTTTTTAACCAAAGGAATACCCAAGATTAAATAGCAAAGATTTAAAGAGTAAGGGTCTCTCGGCCTCAGCGGGGACGACAGGGGGACTTCGTCCCCAATCTTTCCCTGTCGGCTCGAGCCCCTTAAAAATATATATAAAGAAATAAAGTAAAAAATTAACATAATTAACATGATAAAAAGAAGCTTAACTTGACTTTCATGATCTCTATTCAGGGTTTTAGCTAACGCATGACACTGCTGGGCTGCTGAGCAGATTTCTGCGATTGTCGATATTATGACATTTTTTGTAACTACCTTTTAAAGGAGAAGTGCCTATATATATATACTGTATATGTACACTTGCATATATATATATATATATATATATATAATATATATATATATATATATATATATATATATATATATATATATATATATATATATATATATATATATATATACATATATATATATAATATATATATATATATATATATATATATATATATATATATATATATAATATATATATATATATATATATATATATATATATATATATATATATATATATACTGCTATATATGCTGTATATATAAATTAATTAAACTCTGCACTGTATATTAATAACATATAGGATAATTAAATATTTTTAGTGTCTAAAAAATTTCGGGCGCCACATGGCCACCCTAGGATCCCTAATGTATATATATATATATATATATATATATATATATATATATATATATATATATATATAGATATATATATATATATATATATATATATATATATATATATATATATATATATATAATTATATATATATATATGCTATATACTATATATATATATATATATATATATATATATATATATATATATATATATATATATATATATATATATATATATATATATATATATATATATATATATTATAGAATTATAGATAGATAGATAGATAGATTGATAGATAGATAGATAGATAGATAGATAGATAGATATATAGATAGATAGATAGAGAGAGAGAATGAAATATATATATATATATATATATATATATATATATATATATATATATATATATATATATATATATATATATATATATATATATATATATATATATATATATATTATATATATATATATATATATATATATATATATATATATATATATATATATAGTTATTGGAGCAAAATTGTAGCTCTTGTAACTCTGTAACCTGAGGGCTTAGGAATCTACTTGAAGTATTTTTTTAAAAACCGTTTCCTAAATAAGAGAGTCTACATGTTCGGATATGGGCCATTCCATTTTTTTTGACCTTCAATAGGTGGTCAAAATGTTAAAAAATAATAGATTCAATTTAGACAATTTAGTTATAATATCGATTTTGAAACTCTTCTAACTTTGTAACCTGAGGGCTTGGGAATCCAGTTGAAACTGATTTTTGAAAAGCGTTTCCTATTTAAAAGAGTCCATATGTTCGGATGTGGGCCATTCCATTTTTATTGACCTTCATTAGGTCGTTAAAAAGTTTTAAAAAAATGGATTGAATTTTGAAAATTTAGTTATTGGAGCAAAATTGTAACTCTTGTAACTTTGTAACCTGAGGGAATCTACTTGAAGTATTTTTTAAAAGAGCGTTTCCTAAATAAGAGAGCCCATATGTTCGGATATGGGCCATTCCATTTTTATTGACCTTCAATAGGTGGTCAAAATGTTAAAAAATAATAGATTCAATTTTAACAATTTATTTACAGGAGCGATTTTTAAACTCTTGTAACTTTGTAACCTGAGGGCTTGGGAATCCAGTTGAAACTGATTTTTGAAAAGCGTTTCCTATTTAAAAGAGTCCACATGTTCGGATGTGGGCCATTAAATTTTTATTGTACTTCATTAGGTCGTTAAAAAGTTTTAAAAAAATGGATTGAATTTTGAAAATTTAGTTATTAGAGCAAAATTGTAACTCTTGTAACTTCTTAACCTGAGGGCTTGGGAACCTAATTCAAGTATATTTTAAAAGAGCGTTTTCTAAATAAGAGAGCATATATGTTCGGATATGGGCCATTCCATTTTTATTGACCTTCAATAGGTGGTCAAAATGTTAAAAAATAATAGATTCAATTTAGACATTTTAGTTATAGGAGCGATTTTGAAACTCTTGTAACTTTGTAACCTGAAGGCTTGGGAATAAAGTTGAAACTGATTTTTGAAAAGCGTTTCCTATTTAAAAGAGTCCACATGTTCGGATGTGGGCCATTCCATTTTTATTGACCTTCATTAGGTCGTTAAAAAGTTTTAAAAAAATGGATTGAATTTTGAAAATTTAGTTATTAGAGCAAAATTGTAACTCTTGTAACTTCTTAACCTGAGGGCTTGGGAATCTACTTGAAGTATTTTTTAAAAGAGCGTTTCCTAAATAAGAGAGCCCATATGTTCGGATATGGGCCATTCCATTTTTATTGACCTTCAATAGGTTATCAAAATGTTAAAAAATAATAGATTCAATTTTAACAATTTATTTACAGGAGCGATTTTTAAACTCTTGTAACTTTGTAACCTGAGGGCTTGGGAATTCAGTTGAAACTGATTTTTGAAAAGCGTTTCCTATTTAAAAGAGTCCACATGTTCGGATGTGGGCCATTCTATTTTTATTGACCTTCATTAGGTCGTTAAAAAGTTTTAAAAAAATGAATTGAATTTTGAAAATTTAGTTATTAGAGCAAAATTGTAACTCTTGTAACTTCTTAACCTGAGGGCTTGGGAATCTAATTCAAATATTTTTTAAAAGAGCGTTTCCTAAATAAGAGAGCATACATGTTCGGATATGGGCCATTCCATTTTAATTGACCTTCAATAGGTGGTGAAAATGTTAAAAAATAATAGATTCAATTTAGACATTTTAGTTATAGGAGCGATTTTGAAACTCTTGTAACTTTGTAACCTGAGGGCTTGGGAATCCAGTTGAAACTGATTTTTGAAAAGCGTTTCCTATTTAAAAGAGTCCACATGTTCGGATGTGGGCCATTCCATTTTTATTGACCTTCATTAGGTCGTTAAAAAGTTTTAAAAAAATGGATTGAATTTTGAAAATTTAGTTATTAGAGCAAAATTGTAACTCTTGTAACTTCTTAACCTGAGGGCTTGGGAATCTAATTCAAATATTTTTTAAAAGAGCGTTTCCTAAATAAGAGAGCATACATGTTCGGATATGGGCCATTTCATTTTAATTGACCTTCAATAGGTGGTGAAAATGTTAAAAAATAATAAAATTCGTTCAGACATTTTAGTTATAGAAGACGATTTGAAACTCTTGAAACTTTTGTAACCCACAAGGGCTTGGGAATAGAATTCAAACTGATTTTTGAAAAACGTTTCCTATTTAAAAGAGTCCACATGTTTCGATCTGGGCCATTCCATTTTTATTGACCTTCAATAGGTGGTCAAAATGTTAAAAAATAATAGATAGTCAGATTTAGAAATTTTAGTTATACAAGACGATTTTAGAAGCTCTTGTAGCTTTAGCGCCTGAGGGCTTGAGATAAAGTTGAAACTGAGTTTTTGAAAAGCGTTTCCTATTTAAAAAAGTCCACATGTTCGGATGTGGGCCATTTCATTTTTATTGACCTTTTAGGTTGTTAAAAAGGTTTAAAAAAATGGATTGAATTTTGAAAATTTAGTTATTGGAGCAAAATTGTAACTCTAACTTCTTAACCTGAGGGCTTGGGAATCTACTTGAAGTATTTTTTAAAAGAGCGTTTCCTAAATAAGAGAGCCCATATGTTCGGATATGGGCCATTCCATTTTTATTGACCTTCAATAGGTTATCAAAATGTTAAAAAATAATAGATTCAATTTTAACAATTTATTTACAGGAGCGATTTTTAAACTCTTGTAACTTTGTAACCTGAGGGCTTGGGAATCCAGTTGAAACTGATTTTTGAAAAGCGTTTCCTATTTAAAAGAGTCCACATGTTCGGATGTGGGCCATTAAATTTTTATTGACCTTCATTAGGTCGTTAAAAAGTTTTAAAAAAATGGATTGAATTTTGAAAATTTAGTTATTAGAGCAAAATTGTAACTCTTGTAACTTCTTAACCTGAGGGCTTGGGAACCTAATTCAAGTATATTTTAAAAGAGCGTTTTCTAAATAAGAGAGCATATATGTTCGGATATGGGCCATTCCATTTTTATTGACCTTCAATAGGTGGTCAAAATGTTAAAAAATAATAGATTCAATTTAGACATTTTAGTTATAGGAGCGATTTTGAAACTCGTGTAACTTTGTAACCTGAGGGCTTGGGAATAAAGTTGAAACTGATTTTTGAAAAGCGTTTCCTATTTAAATGAGTCCATATGTTCGGATGTGGGCCATTCCATTTTTATTGACCTTCATTAGGTCGTTAAAAAGTTTTAAAAAAATGGATTGAATTTTGAAAATTTAGTTATTGGAGCAAAATTGTAACTCTTGTAACTTCTTAACCTGAGGGCTTGGGAATCTACTTGAAGTATTTTTTAAAAGAGCGTTTCCTAAATAAGAGAGCCCATATGTTCGGATATGGGCCATTCCATTTTTATTGACCTTCAATAGGTTATCAAAATGTTAAAAAATAATAGATTCAATTTTAACAATTTATTTACAGGAGCGATTTTTAAACTCTTGTAACTTTGTAACCTGAGGGCTTGGGAATCCAGTTGAAACTGATTTTTGAAAAGCGTTTCCTATTTAAAAGAGTCCACATGTTCGGATGTGGGCCATTCCATTTTTATTGACCTTAATTAGGTCGTTAAAAAGTTTTAAAAAAATGGATTGAATTTTGAAAATTTAGTTATTGGAGCAAAATTGTAACTCTTGTAACTTCTTAACCTGAGGGCTTGGGAATCTAATTCAAATATTTTTTAAAAGAGCGTTTCCTAAATAAGAGAGCATACATGTTCGGATATGGGCCATTCCATTTTAATTGACCTTCAATAGGTGGGTGAAAATGTTAAATAACAGATTCAATTTAAACAATTTAGTTATAGGAGCGATTTTGAAACTCTTGTAACTTTGTAACCTGAGGGCTTGGGAATCCAGTTGAAACTGATTTTTGAAAAGCGTTTCCTATTTAAAAGAGTCCACATGTTCGGATGTGGGCCATTCCATTTTTATTGACCTTCATTAGGTCGTTAAAAAGTTTTAAAAAAATGGATTGAATTTTGAAAATTTAGTTATTAGAGCAAAATTGTAACTCTTGTAACTTCTTAACCTGAGGGCTTGGGAATCTAATTCAAATATTTTTTAAAAGAGCGTTTCCTAAATAAGAGAGCATACATGTTCGGATATGGGCCATTTCATTTTAATTGACCTTCAATAGGTGGTGAAAATGTTAAAAAATAATAGATTCAATTTAGACATTTTAGTTATAGGAGCGATTTTGAAACTCTTGTAACTTTGTAACCTGAGGGCTTGGGAATAAAGTTGAAACTGATTTTTGAAAAACGTTTCCTATTTAAAAGAGTCCACATGTTCCGATCTGGGCCATTCCATTTTTATTGACCTTCAATAGGTGGTCAAAATGTTAAAAAATAATAGATTCAATTTAGAAATTTTAGTTATAGGAGCGATTTTGAAACTCTTGTAACTTTGTAACCTGAGGGCTTGGGAATAAAGTTGAAACTGATTTTTGAAAAGCGTTTCTATTTAAAGTCACATGTTCGGATGTAGGCCATTCCATTTTTATTGACCTTCATTAGGTCGTTAAAAAGTTTTAAAAAAATGGATTGAATTTTGAAAATTTAGTTATTAGAGCAAAATTGTAACTCTTGTAACTTCTTAACCTGAGGGCTTGGGAACCTAATTCAAGTATATTTTAAAAGAGCGTTTTCTAAATAAGAGAGCATACATGTTCGGATATGGGCCATTCCATTTTATTGACCTTCAATAGGTGGTCAAAATGTTAAAAAATAATAGATTCAATTTAGACATTTCAGTTATAGGAGCGATTTTGAAACTCTTGTAACTTTGTAACCTGAGGGCTTGGGAATAAAGTTGAAACTGATTTTTGAAAAGCGTTTCCTATTTAAAAGAGTCCACATGTTCCGATCTGGGCCATTCCATTTTTATTGACCTTCAATAGGTGGTCAAAATATTAAAATAATAAGATTCAATTTAGACATTTTAGTTATAGGAGCGAATTTGAAACTCTTGTAACTTTGTAACCTGAGGGCTTGGGAATAAAGTTGAAACTGATTTTTGAAAAGCGTTTCCTATTTAACAGAGTCCACATAATCGGATATGGGCCATTCCATTTTTATTGACCTTCAATAGGTCGTCAAAAATGTTAAAAAATAATAGATTCAATTTTAACAATTTAGTTATAGGATCGATTTTGAAACTCTTGTACCTTTGTAACCTGAGGGCTTGGGAATCCAGTTGATACTGATTTTTGAAACGCGTTTCCTATATAAAAGAGTCCACATGTTCGGATGTGGGCCATTCCATTTTTATTGACCTTCATTAGGTCGTTAAAAAGTTTTTAAAAAATTGATTGAATTTTGAAAATTTAGTTATTGGAGCAAAATTGTAACTCTTGTAACTTCTTAACCTGAGGGCTTGGGAATCTATTTGAAGTATTTTTTAAAAGAGCGTTTAATAAACAAGAGAGCCCACATGTTCCGATCTGGGCCATTCCATTTTTATTGACCTTCAATAGGTGGTCAAAATGTTAAAAAATAATAGATTCAATTTTAACAATTTAGTTATAGGAGCGATTTTGAAACTCTTGTAACTTTGTAACCTGAGGGCTTGGGAATCAAGTTGAAACTGATTTTTGAAAAGCGTTTCCTATTTAACAGAGTCCACATAATCGGATATGGGCCATTCCATTTTTATTGACCTTCAATAGGTCGTCAAAAATGTTAAAAAATAATAGATTCAATTTTAACAATTTAGTTATAGGATCGATTTTGAAACTCTTGTACCTTTGTAACCTGAGGGCTTGGGAATCCAGTTGATACTGATTTTTGAAACGCGTTTCCTATATAAAAGAGTCCACATGTTCGGATGTGGGCCATTCCATTTTTATTGACCTTCATTAGGTCGTTAAAAAGTTTTAAAAAAATGGATTGAATTTTGAAAATTTAGTTATTAGAGCAAAATTGTAACTCTTGTAACTTCTTAACCTGAGGGCTTGGGAATCTAATTCAAATATTTTTTAAAAGAGCGTTTCCTAAATAAGAGAGCATACATGTTCGGATATGGGCCATTCCATTTTAATTGACCTTCAATAGGTGGTCAAAATGTTAAAAAATAATAGATTCAATTTAGACATTTTAGTTATAGGAGCGATTTTGAAACTCTTGTAACTTTGTAACCTGAGGGCTTGGGAATAAAGTTGAAACTGATTTTTGAAAAGCGTTTCCTATTTAAAAGAGTCCATATGTTCCGATGTGGGCCATTCCATTTTTATTGATCTTCATTAGGTCGTTAAAATGTTTTTAAAAAATGGATTGAATTTTGAAAATTTAGTTATTGGAGCAAAATTGTAACTCTTGCAACTTCTTAACCTGAGGGCTTGGGAATCTACTTGAAGTATTTTTTAAAAGAGCGTTTCCTAAATAAGAGAGCCCATATGTTCGGATATGGGCCATTCCATTTTTATTGACCTTCAATAGGTTATCAAAATGTTAAAAAATAATAGATTCAATTTTAACAATTTATTTACAGGAGCGATTTTTAAACTCTTGTAACTTTGTAACCTGAGGGCTTGGGAATAAAGTTGAAACTGATTTTGAAAACAGTTTCTATTTAAAAGAAGTCCACATGTTCGGATGTGGGCGGCCATTCCATTTTTATTGACCTTCATTAGGTCGTTAAAAAGTTTTAAAAAAATGAATTGAATTTTGAAAATTTAGTTATTAGAGCAAAATTGTAACTCTTGTAACTTCTTAACCTGAGGGCTTGGGAATCTAATTCAAATATTTTTTAAAAGAGCGTTTCCTAAATAAGAGAGCATACATGTTCGGATATGGGCCATTCCATTTTAATTGACCTTCAATAGGTGGTCAAAATGTTAAAAAATAATAGATTCAATTTAGACATTTTAGTTATAGGAGCGATTTTGAAACTTTGTAACCTGAGGGCTTGGGAATCCAGTTGAAACTGATTTTTGAAAAGCGTTTCCTATTTAAAAGAGTCCATATGTTCGGATGTGGGCCATTCCATTTTTATTGACCTTCATTAGGTCGTTAAAAAGTTTAAAAAAAATGGATTGAATTTTGAAAATTTAGTTATTAGAGCAAAATTGTAACTCTTGTACCTTCTTAACCTGAGGGCTTGGGAACCTATTTCAAGTATATTTTAAAAGAGCGTTTCCTAAATAAGAGAGCATACATGTTCGGATATGGGCCATTCCATTTTAATTGACCTTCAATAGGTGGTCAAAATGTTAAAAAATAATAGATTCAATTTAGACATTTTAGTTATAGGAGCGATTTTGAAACTCTTGTAACTTTGTAACCTGAGGGCTTGGGAATAAAGTTGAAACTGATTTTTGAAAAGCGTTTCCTATTTAAATGAGTCCATATGTTCGGATGTGGGCCATTCCATTTTTATTGACCTTCATTAGGTCGTTAAAAAGTTTTAAAAAAATGGATTGAATTTTGAAAATTTAGTTATTGGAGCAAAATTGTAACTCTTGTAACTTCTTAACCTGAGGGCTTGGGAATCTACTTGAAGTATTTTTTAAAAGAGCGTTTCCTAAATAAGAGAGCCCATATGTTCGGATATGGGCCATTCCATTTTTATTGACCTTCAATAGGTTATCAAAATGTTAAAAAATAATAGATTCAATTTTAACAATTTATTTACAGGAGCGATTTTTAAACTCTTGTAACTTTGTAACCTGAGGGCTTGGGAATAAAGTTGAAACTGATTTTTGAAAAGCGTTTCCTATTTAAAAGAGTCCATATGTTCGGATGTGGGCCATTCCATTTTTATTGACCTTCATTAGGTCGTTAAAAAGTAAAAATGGATTTAATTTTGAAAATTTAGTTATTAGAGCAAAATTGCTTAACTCTTGTACTATTCTTAACCTGAGGGCTTGTAGGAACCTATTTCAATGTCATTTAAAGAACTTTCCCTAAATGAAGAGCATACATGTTCGGATGGGCCATTCCATTTTAGTGACCTTCAATGGAGTGGTCAAAATGTTAAAAAATAATAAGATTCAATTTAGACATTTTAGTTATAGGAGCGATTTTGAAACTCTTTGTAACTTTGTAACCTGAGGGCTTATAAAGTTGAAACTGATTTTTGAAAAACGTTTCCTATTTAAAAGAGTCCATATGTTCGGATGTGGGCCATTTCATTTTTATTGACCTTCATTAGGTCGTTAAAGATTTAAAAAAATGAATTAATTTTGAAGAATTTAGTTATTAGGTAAATGCCAATATAACTTCTTAATATACGAAACTTGGGAATCTAATTCAAGTATTTTTAAAAACGTTTCCTATATAAAGAGAGCATACATGTTCGGATATGGGCCATTTCATTTTTATTGACCTTTAATAGGTGGTCAAAATGTTAAAAAAATAATAGATTCAATTTAGACATTTTAGTTATAGGAGCGATTTTGAAACTCTTGTAACTTTGTAACCTGAGGGCTTGGGAATAAAGTTGAAACTGATTTTTGAAAGGCGTTTCCTATTTAAAAAATCTACATGTTCGGATATGGGCTATTCCATTTTTATCCTTCATTAGGTCGTTAAAAAGTTTTAAAAAAATGGATTGAATTTTGAAAATTTAGTTATTGGAGCAAAATTGTAACTCTTGTAACTTCTTAACCTGAGGGCTTGGGAATCTACTTGAAGTATTTTTTAAAAGAGCGTTTCCTAAATAAGAGAGCCCATATGTTCGGATATGGGCCATTCCATTTTTATTGACCTTCAATAGGTTATCAAAATGTTAAAAAATAATAGATTCAATTTTAACAATTTATTTACAGGAGCGATTTTTAAACTCTTGTAACTTTGTAACCTGAGGGCTTGGGAATCCAGTTGAAACTGATTTTTGAAAAACGTTTCCTATTTAAAAGAGTCCACATGTTCGATGTAGGCCATTCCATTTTTATTGACCTTCATTAGGTCGTTAAAAAGTTTTAAAATGGATTGAATTTTGAAAATTTAGTTATTAGAGCAAAATTGTAACTCTTGTAACTTCTTAACCTGAGGGCTTGGGAATCTAATTCAAATATTTTTTAAAAAAGCGTTTCCTAAATAAGAGAGCATACATGTTCGGATATGGGCCATTCCATTTTAATTGACCTTCAATAGTTTGATCAGTGTTAAAAAAATAATAGATTCAATTTAGGCATTTTAGTTGCTAGGGCGATTTTGAAACTCTGTAACTTTGTAACCTGAGAGGCTTAGAATAAAGTTGAAACTGATTTTTGAAAAGCGTTTCCTATTTAAAAAAGTCCATATTTTCGGATGTGGGCCATTCCATTTTATTGACTTAATTAGGTCGTTAAAAAGTTTTAAAAAAATGGATTGAATTTTGAAAATTTAGTTATTGGAGCAAAATTGTAACTCTTGTAACTTCTTAACCTGAGGGCTTGGGAATCTACTTGAAGTATTTTTTAAAAGAGCGTTTCCTAAATAAGAGAGCCCATATGTTCGGATATGGGCCATTCCATTTTTATTGACCTTCAATAGGTTATCAAAATGTTAAAAAATAATAGATTCAATTTTAACAATTTATTTATAGGAGCGATTTTGAAACTCTTGTAACTTTGTAACCTGAGGGCTTGGGAATCCAGTTGAAACTGATTTTTGAAAGGCGTTTCCTATTTAAAAGAGTCCATATGTTCGGATGTGGGCCATTCCATTTTTATTGACCTTCATTAGGTCGTTAAAAGGTTTTAAAAAAATGAATTGAATTTTGAAAATTTAGTTATTAGAGCAAAATTGTAACTCTTGTAACTTCTTAACCTGAGGGCTTGGGAATCTAATTCAAATATTTTTTAAAAGAGCGTTTCCTAAATAAGAGAGCATACATGTTCGGATATGGGCCATTCCATTTTAATTGACCTTCAATAGGTGGTGAAAATGTTAAAAAATAATAGATTCAATTTAGACATTTTAGTTATAGGAGCGATTTTGAAACTCTTGTAACTTTGTAACCTGAGGGCTTGGGAATAAAGTTGAAAGTATTTTTAAAAAAAGCGTTTCCTACATAAGAGAGCCTACATGTTCGGATATGGGCCATTCCATTTTTATTGACCTTCAATAGGTGGTCAAAATGTTAAAAAATAATAGATTCAATTTAGACATTTTAGTTATAGGAGCGAATTTGAAACTCTTGTAACTTTGTAACCTGAGGGCTTGGGAATCCAGTTGAAACTGATTTTTGAAATGCCTTTTTTATTAAAAAAAGTCCATGTTCGGATGTAGGCCATTCCATTTTTATTGACCTTCAATAGGTGGTCAAAATGTTAAAAAAATATGAATTCAATTTAGACATTTAGTTATAGGGCAATTTGGCTTTCAGCAACTTTGTAACCTGAGGGCTTGGGAATAAAGTTGAAACTGATTTTTGAAAAGCGTTTCCTATTTAACAGAGTCCACATAATCGGATATGGGCCATTCCATTTTTATTGACCTTCAATAGGTCGTCAAAAATGTTAAAAAATAATAGATTCAATTTTAACAATTTAGTTATAGGATCGATTTTGAAACTCTTGTACCTTTGTAACCTGAGGGCTTGGGAATCCAGTTGATACTGATTTTTGAAACGCGTTTCCTATATAAAAGAGTCCACATGTTCGGATGTGGGCCATTCCATTTTTATTGACCTTCATTAGGTCGTTAAAAAGTTTTTAAAAAATTGATTGAATTTTGAAAATTTAGTTATTGGAGCAAAATTGTAACTCTTGTAACTTCTTAACCTGAGGGCTTGGGAATCTATTTGAAGTATTTTTTAAAAGAGCGTTTAATAAACAAGAGAGCCCACATGTTCCGATCTGGGCCATTCCATTTTTATTGACCTTCAATAGGTGGTCAAAATGTTAAAAAATAATAGATTCAATTTAAACAATTTAGTTATAGGAGCGATTTTGAAACTCTTGTAACTTTGTAACCTGAGGGCTTGGGAATCCAGTTGAAACTGATTTTTGAAAAGCGTTTCCTATTTAAAAGAGTCCACATGTTCGGATGTGGGCCATTCTATTTTTATTGACCTTCATTAGGTCGTTAAAAAGTTTTAAAAAAATGGATTGAATTTTGAAAATTTAGTTATTGGAGCAAAATTGTAACTCTTGTAACTTCTTAACCTGAGGGCTTGGGAATCTACTTGAAGTATTTTTTAAAAGAGCGTTTCCTAAATAAGAGAGCCCATATGTTCGGATATGGGCCATTCCATTTTTATTGACCTTCAATAGGTTATCAAAATGTTAAAAAATAATAGATTCAATTTTAACAATTTATTTACAGGAGCGATTTTTAAACTCTTGTAACTTTGTAACCTGAGGGCTTGGGAATCCAGTTGAAACTGATTTTGAAATGCGTTTCCTATTTAAAAGAGTCCACATGTTCGGATGTGGGCCATTCCATTTTTATTGACCTTCATTAGGTCGTTAAAAAGTTTTAAAAAAATGGATTGAATTTTGAAAATTTAGTTATTAGAGCAAAATTGTAACTTCTTAACCTGAGGGCTTGGGAACCTAATTCAAGTATATTTTAAAAGAGCGTTTTCTAAATAAGAGAGCATACATGTTCGGATATGGGCCATTCCATTTTTATTGACCTTCAATAGGTGGTCAAAATGTTAAAAAATAATAGATTCAATTTAGAATTTGAAACTCTTGTAACTTTGTAACCTGAGGGCTTGGGAATAAAGTTGAAACTGATTTTTGAAAAGCGTTTCCTATTTAAAAGAGTCCACATGTTCCGATCTGGGCCATTCCATTTTTATTGACCTTCAATAGGTGGTCAAAATGTTAAAAAATAATAGATTCAATTTAGACATTTTAGTTATAGGAGCGATTTTGAAACTCTTGTAACTTTGTAACCTGAGGGCTTGGGAATCCAGTTGATACTGATTTTTGAAACGCGTTTCCTATTTAAAAGAGTCCACATGTTCGGATGTGGGCCATTCCATTTTTATTGACCTTCATTAGGTCGTTAAAAAGTTTTTAAAAAATTGATTGAATTTTGAAAATTTAGTTATTGGAGCAAAATTGTAACTCTTGTAACTTTGTAACCTGAGGGCTTGGGAATCTAATTGAAGTATTTTTTAAAAAAGCGTTTTCTAAATAAGAGAGCCTACTTGTTCGAATATGGGCCATTACATTTTTATTAACCTTCAATAGGTCGTCAAAAATGTTAAAAAATAATAGATTCAATTTAAACAATTTAGTTATGGTAGCGATTTTGAAACTCTTGTAACTTTGTAACCTGAGGGCTTGGAAATCCAGTTGAAGCTGATTTTTGAAAAGCGTTTCCTATTTAAAAGAGTCCACATGTTTGGATGTGGGCCATTCCATTTTTATTGACCTTCATTAGGTCGTTTAAAACATTTTAAAAAAGGGATTGAATTTTGAATTTTAATATGTTTTAAATTTTTGATCGATATTCGAGACACATTCGCGACACATTCGCAAAAAAATTTCGCCACTTTTTTTTTATTTATTTATTTATTTGTTTTTTCATTTATTATTTACTTTATTATTTATTTATTTATTTTTATTTTATTTGTTTTTATTTAATTTATTATTATTATGATTATTATTATTATTATTATTATTATTATTATTATTATTATTATTATTATTATTATTATTATTATTATTATTATTATTATTATTATTATTATTATTTATTTATTATTGATTATTTCTTTTCGTTTATTTATTTATTTATTTATTTATTTATTTATTTATTTATTTATTTATTTATTATTTACTTATTTATTTATTTATTTATTTATTTATTTATTTATTTGTTTATTTATCTATTATTTATTTTATTATTCATTTATTTATTTTTATTTTTATTGTATTTATTTTTATTTATTAATTTATTTATTTTATTATTTATTTTATTATTTATTTATTTAATTATTTTATTTATTTAATTATTTATGATTTATTTATTTAATTATTTTATTTATTTAATAATAAATTTATTTATTTATTAATTTATTATTTATTTATTTATTTATTTATTTATTTATTTAATTATTTATTTGTTTATTTATTTATTTACTTATTTATTGTTATTTTTATTTATTTAATAATTTAATTGTTTATTTTTTATATATTTATTTATTATTATTTTATTATTTATTTATTTATTATTTTTATTTATTAATTTATTATTTATTTATTCATTTATTTATTTAATAATTTATTTGTTTTTTTATTTATTTGTTTCTTTATTTATTTATTTACTTATTTATTTATTTTTTATTTATTTGTCCTAAATAAAGATTTATTTATTTATTTAATAATTTATTTGTTTATTTTTTTTTAATTTATTTATTTTATTATTATTTTATTATTTATTTATTTAATTATTTTATTTATTTATTATTAATTTATTATTTATTTATTCATTTATTTATTTATTTAATTATTTATTTAATTAATTATTAATTTATTTATTTATATTTGTCCTAAATATCTGTCCTTTATAAAATCTGCCCATTAAGCGCTAATTTGGTGTGGCAAATTTTTACCAGATATTATTACATAGATGTGTGTTTTTGAATATCGTTCTAAGGTATACATTTTTAAAAAGTTATACACCCTGCTATTAAAAATTATAGGAAACCACGTATTTTTCTGTAAAAGAAACATTACTGAAATGGTTTCATCCAGAAACAAAGGAGAAAAACAAATATAGATTGTAAGCAATACCATTCTGCTTGCAAGCTTCAGGAGAGTGATGTGTACGTATATTCGCCCTGCGTTTAGATCAATTAACTTAGGTAAAGAACTATTTTATGGAATTAATAAAAAGGAACCATGACCCCTTACATTACATTTCTCATCAGTTTACCACCTTATGTAGAGAAGAAATTGCAGAATATCTGATACAACAAGAAACTGAGTTGCAGATTCAAACACTTGGGACCAAATTGGTAACCTTGCTTGAGCTCATATGACAGAAATTTCATCAATAAAAGAGTACTGACCTTGATCAAAATGCAAATTCTCACCAAATGAACTAAATTCTGCCACTAGAATAAAATCCAATGATATCACTGACATTAAATGAAACTATCTGCATAAACACTAACTTCAATTGGTTGGATAGATATTCTGAAGAAAGGGAATAAACAAGGAGATAACCCTAATTACAGAGTGATTTAGGAACAGTAAACCATAATACAACTGACAATTCTCAAATAACTAGGTTACAACGTAGCCGTAATGAGAATATACACAAGAGTACATTGCAATTATTGAAATAAACAGGACCATGAAATGAAAGATTGTTTCAAGTATTTAGGCATTTGTAATTACTGCAGAAACAAAAGGGCATAAAATAAGTGTGTTGAAATACTCAATCCCCTATATATTTACCACCTTGGCAGAAGAGAGGCTACCCATTTTGTAATGGCCCTCATGCGGGTATCAACTATCAAAATAAGACACCACTGAGTGGCAACAATCCTCAGAAGTCTAGATCATCAACTCTTCCTCAGAGTACCAGGCTTCAAGAATTAAAAATTACTCACTGATGGCTGCAAGTGCCCATAATGTTCAAAAACAGACTGATGAACAAACTAGCGCTCGCCCCACCACGGAAATACATAGAACACTGTGATTTATGTAAACAATCACATCCATTACATTTACCCCCTTTCAACATTGATGCAATGTCATTAAACCCAAATCAGAAAACAGCATGGGATTGGTATCAACCAGGAAAGACTAGAAACTAAAGAAAAAATACCTAAAGTCTTCCAAAAGACAAATGTTTTGGACAGTACTTTTAGCATACATTTAAAGACAAAGGGGGCTTCACCCCCTTCAAATAAAAAGAAGTCTTACCCTTCCTGGAATGGCCAAACAGAAATTTTCAATAATAGAAGCGAGTTTAATGAAACTTGGGGTCA
>JABUQX010073788.1:0-5000 GCA_015478945.1 Trachelipus rathkii | reverse complement strand
ACCCTCACCGAGTTTATGCTGGACTTGAAAAATCTACTGTGGGAATACCAACAGAAACTCATCGATATAGACGCCTCCTTGGGATTTTCCTCACAACAAATAAATATTTTAATTATGACTAAAATATTAGAAAGCATGGAAGAACTTAGGGACCACAAAAGATTAAGAGAAAAAGTGTTGAAGATTTTCAATCCTGATCTGAGTTTAGTTGAAATTTTGGAAAAACTTAGTCAAATAGAGGAAGGAGTTCTGTTCCAGACATATACTAAAGGAGACCAATCAGGGAAACATACAACCCGATTATTCTATACAGAAAATAAAAATGATTATAAACCAGAAAAGACTGCCTATAACCCTTCCATGAAGAATAAAAACATGGAATGGAAGAATAAAAAGTATACTCCTAAATTTTCGGAAAAGAGGACAAGCCCTCCTACAACTACAAGACAGAATAAAGGAATAATTAAGAAAATTTCCAATACTGAAATAAAGTCAAAGGACTATTGTCTAAAGTGTGAGGCCCTAGGTCATCATTCCAGAAACTGTGGATGGAACACCACATATTGCCGAATCTGTTGGAAGTTCCACCCCAGGGGTTCAACGTTTAATTGTAAGGATGCTCCTGTATGGTATCCTAATGAGAATGAAAATAACATGATCATACAGTATAACAACCCCACTGATTTGGATAAAGGGATTAAAGCTCGAAAAATAGAAATAAAATATGATTTAAAGGCAAGAAAGCCAAGCCCTTACAAAAAGAATGAGCACAGCTATCAGGGTAAGAATAAAAAGAAAACAACGAGAGTTCATTTAATTACAAACCATCAAGCTGATCCTGAACATGAAGAAGAATCAGGAACTGAAGAAGAAGAGGAGGAAGAAAAGTTTTTTACACCCGACCTCTCTGCAAGAGAGGAAAATTTTTAAGAAGTGGCAAAGATTTAAATGAAGAAAGAGAAAATAAAATAGTAATTAAAGAAAATACTTCAAGCTCAAAGAAGGAAGATATCTTAGTGGTATCGAGTTGCTTTGGTGTAGGAATCCGACCCCCAAAAATGGGATGTCATTACTTTTTATCAATATTTTTAACCCCAGCAAAAGGTCAGAACGAGGTTAAAGTTCACAGTCTTCTAGATCTAGGAAGTACGACCTGTTTCGTTTGGATAGATAGAAAATAGAAAAAGAAGGAAGATTTAAACTACCTCTTTTAACGGCTAGATTTATATTCCAAGGATTGGAACGCAGGATTGATTGCATTCCTCTAGGAGAAGAGTTGATCTACTTTAGAGACTCACAGCCAATATTTACGCCAGTTACATTTTTAGTCTGTAAAAAACTGGAAGACGGAACTGTGGAACGTATTTTAGGACAAGCCTTTTGGCTCACATACAATTACAATAGACCTTTCTTCGTCACAGTTAAACCTCAAAGAGGATAATAATGAAAGAAAAATTAAAATCTTTGCCAGACAAGGCAGTTACTTCCTCATGAATCAAGAAAAGGAATCTACGAAAGATAAAATAATTTATAATTAATAAAAAAGATTTTAGAAAAAATTCCAGATGGAATTACTAAGATTAAAATAAATAACTACAGTATAACTGTAAAGCAGTAATTAATAAAGGCTCATTTGAAAAGCCTACCAAGAAAGTAATTAATAAAGACTCATTTGAAAAGCCTACAAAGAGAGTAATTAATAAAGGCTCATTGGAAAAACCTACAAAGAGAAATTATTAAAAAGAATATTGTTCTTCCAAATGAAAAAGAAAATTCACAATTTTCTCCAGTAGAAGAAGGACCCTTAATAACAGATGAAGAAATAGAAGTACGTTTGTTATTAAAAGAAGAAACAATGGCACCTGCTCACTCTTATGGTTATCTGAAAATCAGACCTGAGAATAAAAGAGAATTGGAACTGGAAAAGATTTGTTTAATAACACCTGCTTTTTCCATAGGGCCATTATACTTTGCAAATACTGTATGCCCAGTAAGAAATAATGAAGTGATCTTAAGTTACATTAACTTAAGTGACAAACCTTTTTATTTAAAAAAGAACAAATATATAAGAAAATGTCATCCTATTTTAAAGATTGATAAAAAAGAATATTTTAATAAAACTGATACTGAAACAGAAAATAAGCAAATAGGATCTACATGTATAGTAACCTGCTCAAAGAATCTGTCAGATACACAGTTGAAAAATGCATACAGAGAAATTATTACAGAAAATTTAAACAAAGAAGATACAGATGTATCCATTTTAAAGAAATCTCAACACTTAGAAGAATTATTGGACTTATTAATGGAATACAAAGACGTTATTGCTTTAGATGATGACTCTGTTCCTATTTGTCCCATACAGAAGTTTGAAATAGAACTTACCCCAGATGCTCCAAAGATAATTTTTAGAAAACAATACCGTCTTCCCCATCGCTATTTGGAAGACATAGATAATTTTACAGACGAAGCATTGAAAAAGGGATATATAAAAGCTTGTTACTCACCACATAGCTCACCGCTATTGGTGGTGGCCAAGAAGAATTCAAATAAACCTCGTGTTTGCATTGACTATAGGTACTTAAATTCTTTCAGTGTGCCAGATGTATACCCATTACCCTCCATAGACGAAATATTCTTGTCTCTAGGAGGCAGTGTGGCTGTGATTTAATTGATGCGTATCATTCTCTCGAAGTCGAGGAAGAAACACATAAATTAATGGCTTTTCGTACAAGAAAAGGATTATTCTGCCCAACCAGATTGTTATTTGGGCATAGAAATGCCCCAAGTATTTATGCAAGAACCATGCAAGTCGCGTTAAACCATTTATTAGGACCTATCGCTCAAGTATATTTAGACGATGTCCTAATCATGGGCAAAAACAAAAGAGAATCATTTTTGAAAAAACGTAAAGAAAGTTTTACTGCATTCAGAGAAAAAATAAGTTAGAGTTAAATTAGAACAAAAATGGTCACTTGTCTACAAAACCTCAGTACTTCTATTTAGGGTTTAAAAATTAGGAAAAGACGGAATTTCGCCGGATCCAGCGAAGATTGAATCGATGAAAAGTTTCGTCCTTCCAACGAGTGTAAAGGAAACACAGTCCTTATTAGGATTTTTCAGCTATTTTCGCTTTTTAATTAGTGATTTTGCACTAATTGCGAAACCATTATACAAGTTAGTAAAGAAAAATATTAAGTTTGAATGAAAGGAAAAAGAACAACAAAGAAGCGTTTGAACTCATAAAAGAGAAATTGTAATAGGTTGTCAACCTCAATTAACTATTTTCCCTGACTATTCCAAGCCATTCTTTATAGAAAGGATGCTTGCGACTAACGGAATCGGAGGAGATCGTTATCAACTTTCAGATGATGCAAGGAAAACAGCCACTGTCTATTCGTATCAAGATGTTAGAGGCAGTGAATTAAATTATGGACACAATAGCAGAAGAAGGAAGTTATTAGCTGTGGCTTTTGCCTTCAGAAAGTTAAAAACAACGTGTTTTTGGCCTATGACATTTACCATATAACTGATAACCCACCACTTTGTTATCTTAGAAATGAAACAACAAACGGGAAGGTGGCCCGTTAGGAACTATTTGTCAATAGCTTCTCACCAACTATAAAATATAAGCCTGGAAAAAACTAACATACCGCCTGATTATTTAAGTAGGCATCCAGCGAAAGCTCCAAACGTGTATTTCTTCAAGAGTGAAAAGAAACCGATGCTACCTAGAAAAGACTTTATTTTGACCAAGGAAACTTTCCATAGGGAACAAGAAAATTGTCCTAGATTGAAAGAATTGGTAAAATGGGCTAAAGAAAACCAAAATACTTTTCCACATATATTCCACAAAAAAGTGTTGTATTATGCAACACAACGAGAACCTTATTTAATACAGGTACCAGATAGCATGATCTACTCGGTAATAGATCATTGCCATTCGTCTCTTGGAAGTGGACATGGAGGACAACAAAGGAATGAAAAACGAGTAAGAGAAAGATACGTTTTTCCGCATTTAAGTAAGTTAGTAAAAGAATACTGCTCACAGTGCGAATACTGTGCTAAAGTTAAAGGTCCTAGACCTCCAAAAGCAGAAATCAACCGATGGCCTCTTCCTTATACTCCTTTTTCCAGAGTACACGTGGATAGTATAGGAAAACTTCCTACATGTTCTGTTACAGTCCTGCCAAACATGTTTCGTTTCAGAGATTATTTTGACTTCGTCTATTGCGAGTTATCGCTTGTAAATCCAAGAAACAAGCCAAGAATTGCCCAAGCCTTGCAAGAAAGATAATATGCAATCAGTTCGAGCCAGAAATCTTTAAGCTTCGGACAATGAGCCCCGGAATTTACCCTCAGCTGTCTTAAAGAGCTACTGTAAAGCTTGAGGATAAAAAAGGTTAATATCCTGCCCTACAAGCCAAGCCAAAATGGGGTAGTCGAAAGATTGAATGCGGATATAGAAAATTTCCTCCGTCATTTCGTAAAAGA
Organism: Trachelipus rathkii; assembly: GCA_015478945.1. NCBI lineage: Eukaryota > Metazoa > Arthropoda > Malacostraca > Isopoda > Trachelipodidae > Trachelipus > Trachelipus rathkii. Next base: position 506 of record JABUQX010073788.1, on the reverse strand, counting down.
TAATCACAAAGACTGGTCAAAATACCTGTCTTTTGCTCAAATAGTTATAAATACATCATATAATCGATCTATTGGATCATCTCCACATTTTGTCCTACATATATATATAAAACGATTTCCCTACGAGATGCCTAACTACGTCTCTCCATTTACAAATAAATCTGAAGATAGGAAATTCATTTCAGATGAAGTAGATGTCGTAGTGGAAAGAATGGAAGCAATAAGAGATTTAGCAAGAGAAAATTTAGAAAAAGAAACTATTAAAGCTATGGAACAACAACACAAACATGCCACACAAAGAAATTTAAAAGTGGGTGATTATGTTTTTGTAAATGCATAAAAAAAGCCAGATCAAAGTTCCAAATTAAATAAAAGATTTGAAGGACCTTTTATTGTAAATCAAATAAAAGAGCCTAATAAACTTATGCTTTCATGTTTAAATTCAACAAAGATATTTCCGGTTCACCGGAACAATGTCAAAATAATTCCAGTGGAGAAAATCACAG
>JABUQX010073787.1:45000-47624 GCA_015478945.1 Trachelipus rathkii | reverse complement strand
TTATATACATATAGATATATAAATATATAATAATATATATATATATAATAATAGTATGATAATATATATATATATATATATATACTATATATATTATAATATATACTTTTATAATATTATATTATAAGCGCAAAATATTTAGATAGAGCGCAAATTTCGCCTTTTGCGCTCTTAAAAAAAGTTGAATGATGAGTGGTTGTATTGAAAGAGACATTTTTAGAAATTTAGCGCAAACGCAAAAGCGCACATATTTTACCTAAAGCGCAAATTGCGCTTTATCGCTCTTCATTTGCAGTTATGCCCACCTTGGTAATATATATATATTATTATATATACATATATACTTCAATATTAATATATAATAATATATATAGTAACATATATAATATATTATATATATATATTAATAATAATATATATCATAAAATAAATATTATAAATACATATATATAGTAATATATATATATACTATAAAAATATATTATATATATATATATATATATTATCATATATATGTTCTATATATATTATATATTAGGGAATATATATAATAATATACATATATATTAATATTTAATAAAAACTATAATATATAATATTATATATATATAATATATATTAATATATATAGATATATCATATTAATATTATATATATATATACTAATATTAAATTATATTATATATATATATATAATATGTATATATTATATATTACTTATAGTAATATAATATAAATTATTTTTTTTATACATATATAATATATATCATAATATAATAATATATTATAATAGTAATAATGTATAAATTATCATAGATATATATACTTAATATATCTATATATAATATATATTATATATATATATTAATATATAACACTTATATATAATACCTAACTATATTATAAAAGAAAATTTTATTATTCATAATAAAATATAATAAATAATATATTTAAATTTAAATAATATTAAGAATATATATATAGTATATATATAATATACAATAATATATATAATATTATATTAAAAGCTATATAATATATATATAGGCTATATATATTTTTTTTTTTTTTTTGGTCGTTTTGGTATCATATATATAATATATTACTATATAATTAATATATTAATATATATATCTATATTATAATAATATATATAATATAATAACTATATTATAGATAATATATAATATTTATATATCATATACATATATATATGATATATATTATATTATATACTATATAATATATATATTAATTATATATATAAACTATTAATATATATAAATATAGTTTATAATATATATATATACATATATATATATATATCATATATTATATATATTAATAAGATAATCATTATATATATTATATATAAATAACTTATATATATATATATTTTCCATGTTAAATAATTTATATATATATATCTAACATATATATATATATATTATTAAATACCACAATATATATTATATATATATATATAGTATATAATATATATATAATATATAATTATATTATAATATACTATATAATATAAATATATATAGTATATATAAATTCTATACGGGTGCTTAATAAATAATAAAAATTTCACACTATTCAACCAAACATTACAATCATAGACTTACAAAATATGAATTTGTATTTTAGAGGGAAACAAACTTCTCTTTCTTCTCCCATTTCCCCAATCCAAATTTTTATTTCGTGAAACAAATTAAGTACTTGACAAATGTTTCGCCATTCAATTTAAAGAGACAATTATCTGACTACTCCGACTATTCGTTCATTAAGTACCGTATTTTATTTATTATTTTCATTTTACAAAGCTTAAGCAATTATTCTGAACTGCAACATACTTTATATGCTCCTCAAATTAGGTCAATTTCCAACGCGTTATGACCTAATCTCTCTCTCTCTCTCTCTTCTCTCTCGTCTCTCTCTCTCCTCCTCTTCTCTCTCTCCTCTCTCTCTCTCTTCTGCCTCTCTTTCTCTTCATCTCTCTCTCTCTCTCTCTCTCGTCTCTCCTCCTCTCATCTCTCTCTCTCTCTCTCTTATTTGTTTGTTATTTTGCTTGTAATATTTTTATAAAAATATTGCAAAATCAAATTAAAACTCTGAGCTATTATTGCATTATATTATTATTATTATTATTATTATTATTATATTATATTATTATATTATTATATTATATTATTATTATTATTATTATTATTATTATTATTATTATTATTATTATTATTATTATCATTATTTATGATAATTATTATGCCTTTTCCTTATTATAATCATTTTATAATTATATTATTATATATTTATATATCATTATATTATTATTATTATTATTATTCATTATTATATTATAGATTTTTATCATTTATTATTATTATTATTCATTATTATATGATTATTGTTATTATTTTATTATTATTATATTATATTATTATGTATTATATTATATTTGATGATAGATTTATTAGTATTCTTATGAATCTAATTAATTATTATTATTATAATTATTATATATTGTTTATTTATTTCTTCTATTATATTATTATTATTATTATTTATTATATATTATATTTATTATATATTATTATTTATATTATGATAATATTATTTTT
>JABUQX010073787.1:35000-40000 GCA_015478945.1 Trachelipus rathkii | reverse complement strand
TATTATGCACCTTTCTTTTCGCTCTACCCAAACTCATATTTATCTCCTCTAGGCATTACCTTACTGACTCAATCCACTTTCTTCCACTTCCACTTTACTCCACTTCCAATCCAATTAGTCCCTTTACATCCACCAACGTTTTAATTGCACCAGCCACCTTCCTGCCGTTTAACTTTCCCCCAACACTCGCATAATCCTTTCCCCCTTTTCGCATCCAACATGTAGCCCTGCAATACTAATCAGACACTTGTCCCAGCTTGCTCACCATCAACATAACTTCACACCGAGGACTGTTCTCACTCAGAGCCATAACCTTACTCTTATCTATGAATACTTTCAAACCTTTATTTTACACCACACCACCCTCACTGCACAATAATCTCTCTACCCAAAATCACCTATCCAAACAACTCTTCAATCGCCACACAAAAACCAAATACATCCGCATAAAATAGGTAGGGTACCCTCCACTCTCCTCAATTCTCCATTCCTGTCCTAACATCATCCAGTGGTCCACCGCCCCAACCTCTAATTCCTTTTCATAACCCATCCATATACACACTGAAAACCAAGAGACATAACACATCCTGCCTCACTACGTTTAATATTTAAACCAATCACCTTTGACCATTTATTCTTACACCACGCCACTATCTATTGTCATACTTACTTTGATTCCATTCAGAAGCACTCCTAACCACCAACATCCATATACACTAAACACCTCCCATAGAGCTTCTCTTATTAATCCTATCATACACCTTTTGCAAACTTCTGAAGAAAAACCAAAATATAATTTTATTCTCTTTTCCACTCATGTTTCTCCCAGATTCATTGTTCAATGTAAAGTATTTGATCCCACACCACCTCTACCACTCGTTAACGACCTTGTCATCACCAATCAGCCTTTCATCACTCGACGCACTCTTTCGACCAATGTACCAGCAGTAATTCCCCTCAACACTCAATAAAACTAATTCCTCTATAATTCCTACAGTTTCCCCTTTATCTCCCTACCTTATATAAGCGGTACTATTTAGCTGCGTCTCTCCAATCCCTCGGAACTAGACCCTCCATAAACGCTGTGTTACACAACTTCCAAATATAATCAATCACGCATTATACTTATATTATATTATAATATACTATATATATATATTATATATATTATAATATAAAGCTATATATATATATATAAATATATATATATATATATTTATATATATATTATATATATATATATCTCAGAGGCGACTCTACCACTCGGGCTGCTATTATTATAGAAACGATAATCTTCTACAATCATAAAATGCAATAAAATATCTTTTATTTTTGTGAGAAATTAGTCATATGAAAAAATTATTAAAAATAAACATATAAAAATATTTAAAATTATTTATTAAAAAAATTCAAGAATGATTGGCATATTTTTTCAGAGCAATTATAAAGCTGATGGCCGGGCTTCTCCTTAAGAGCGAGTGAAAACAATAACAGTACCCATAGATTATTTATATTAAAGAAAACTAATTTAGCAATAACAGTGATATTTATATATATATAGTATATAATATATTATATATTATATATATATTATATAATATATATATATATAATATATTTAATATATATATATTATATAAAGAGAGAGAGAGAGAGAGGATGATGAGAAAAAAGAGAGAGAGAGCCCGAGTAATAAAAAGTTACTGGAGTCGCCCTATTATATATATTATAATTATAATACTATATATATATATAAATATATATTAAATATATATAATATAATAAATATATAATTATATTTAATAATATATATATAATACAGTATTATAGTAATTATATATATATAAATATATATATATATTATATATATTATATATATTATAATATTATATATATATTATAATATATATATATACTATATTATATATATATATATTTAAATAAATTCATTAAGATAACACAGAAACTTTCATATACTTAATTAAGTTGTTATCCATTTTGAAACAAAAGAAAGGTTATAAAAAAAAAGTGGAACAATATAAAGTTCCCAAAAATTAAAAGTTTTAAAAAGTTCAGTGAAACCGACCTGACCTTTAATGTTTTTGACCTCCGTTATTTTCTAAATTTTATTGTCTTACCACAATTTTATTTATAATTGTTTTTGCTTTTTAGGAAGTTATTATTATTATTATATTATTATTATTATTATTTATTATTATATATAATTAATATATATTATATTATTTATTTATTATTATTATTATATTATATTATTTATTATTTATTATTATTATTATTATTATTATTTTTATTATTATTATTATTATTATTATTATTATTATTATTATTATTATTATTATTATTATTATTATTATTATTATTATTATTATTATTATTATTATTATTATTATTATTATTATTATTATTAATTATTATTATTATTATGACAGCTGCAGAATCGGAGCCGGAACAATAAAGTTTTGGGTGAAGCTGGGGTTCGAACATAATTTTTTTTCTGTGTTGCCGATCTAGAACTCGATCGATAAAAGACATCACAATATAATAAAAGTGTCCTGATTACGGAGGCTGAGTTGACGCATGATCACTATAATTTTAAAGTGATAGGGCCGGAGCCGGAGCCGGAGCCGGAGCCGGAGCCGGAGCCGGAGCCGGGGCCTGCTTCGTAGCCCGGTTTTAAAGAAATAAATAATTTATATTTTATTTTGATCCTAACAACAAAACACGAATATATAGTTTGGATCAGAATTATTATTTCATTTGTAATTACTTTAAAATTATATTATTTCTATCATAGTAGTAAATAATAGTAAAGTAATAATAAGTAAGTAAGTAAGTTCATAATAGTAAAGTAACTATAATATTTTAAAGTAATAATAGTAACTATAACATTATAAATAGGTTTGATTCAAATACATGTACATTTAATATTTTTCACTTGTCTGATAATGACCATCATTTATTTTATCGATTTATTATTATTATTATTAATTTTTTAGAAAGTTATTGCCTGATCAGATGTCGCACCAATTAAAAAATGTTAAGTAATTATGAGATGAACATTATATATATATATATATATATATTATATATATATATACTAATATTATATATTATATATAGTATAATATAGTATAATATATATATATATATATAATATTAATAGTTATATATATATATATATATAATATATATATATATTAAGGATGGGCCGGATATCCGGCAAATCTATCCGGTATCCGGCCTATCCGGCTAAGTTTTGACTATCCGTATCCGGCGGATAATCATTGTTATCCGATCGGATAACCGGAGTTACTTCCTTAGTAGGTCCCTTTTTTTTTTTCCCCCGTTGGGGGGGGGGTGGGGAGGGACTAATTAATGTTAAAATAATTTTTTTTTGAAAAAAAAAAATTATATATATATATATATCAATATATATATAATATATATATATATATATATACATAAGAATATATTATATATATATAATAGTATATACATTATATATTATATATAATATAATATATATATTATATATATAATATATAGTAAATATATATTATAATACTTGTTTAAACTTTCAGAGTTGGTACCAAATGTTAATATATTTTATTCGATCATTATGTTTACTGTAGCAATTACATTTTATCTGAGAATTTGGTGCGACACGTATTTATAATTAAGCTTAAGAAAATTTGTATAAAGGAAAAAGAATAAATTGTGGATTTCAAACTTTTATTCATGCATTTAAGCCTTTAAGTTTTGTAATATTACTTATTTTACAAAACTTTAATAACAATACCCGAATTGCCAAAAAATACCGAGGTACAAAGATGCCAAAATTTGTGGCTATAAATTTTCTTGACATTCCACTGAAATTTCACAATTTTTTTTTCGAGATCCTCTAATGCAATGCGGAATTAAATTGCGGAATGTTATAGGCATTCCGCTAACTGCAAATTCCGCAACATTTTTTCAAAATTATCGCAATCGCAATTACGCGATTTTATTTTGGTATCCGCAATTGCGGAATTGCGGACTTAAACTTGCGGAACGCCCACCTCTGATATATATATAATATATATATATATGATACTCATATATTATATATAATATATTGATATATATATATATATATATATACTACTACAATATAGTATATATATATATATATCACTATACAGGGTGTCTCACGAGTTATGTTACAGCGCTGTATCACCGTACGGGATGTAAGCATGAAAATGTGTAGGAATATATAAGTTCGAATATTTAATTCATTAAGGAGGATGGATATGTTACGTTGGGTTCTTAGCGCACGCGCTAATACGGAAACCGCGCACAAACATGCGAAAGTCGAATGGGATGATATATTTTTTATGGCTTCTGTGAAATGCACATAAAAAATGAGGTGGGCTCTTCTCTCGACATTATTTGATACGGTTGTTCGTTTCCACGCAATGTACCCATATAAAACTAGACGTCATCCGTTAACATCAGGACGTTACAAAAGCCCGACCAAAAGTTTCAAATGAAAGAATAATTAGTTTCATACAATATGGCGATATCCAATAGTATTTTTAAAAATATCGATAAGAGTAACAAAGGAATTAATATATTAAAATACTAATGCATACCCTTTAGATTACATTGATATGTACTATGTAGCCCAATAAATACGGCCATGTGAATGTGTACAACCAACAGCTATCATATGGACGTAGTATGTCAATAACCTATGAAATTATTGCTTAATATAAGGTGTATGAAACGGTATAGCTTCAGAGTGTTTCTTTAGCAGAGTCAAACATTATTAACCCATGCACGTGGACCAGTATACGCATGGACGAAAAGCGTGACAGTTGGAGTGTACATTACGCAAAACAGGAATGTTCGCAGAGGCTGCAAAATATGACAACGTTATCCACATCGAAGACCGCCGAGCCACACGACATCCGTCGCGTTTACAGACGGTTTCAAGGTAC
>JABUQX010073787.1:27500-30000 GCA_015478945.1 Trachelipus rathkii | reverse complement strand
CCATTTCCATTTTACTGTCCAGAAATCGCCGTTAAACCACCCCACAAAGTCTTTATCATTTTTTTCTACTAGTTCTTTATTATTATCAACACTCAGCAAACCACATTTATTTTCTACGAATTTCAAAGCATCTTTTCCTATAATAATTTCTCCAAATTTTGTTAATATATCCATTCCTAGAATAACATCAATATCCTCTATAATTTCGTTTAATATTAACATTTCAGTTTCAATTTCCTTGTTGTTCAACAAAATATTATATTTTTTTCTCCCCATCGTGTTAATTATTTTACCATCGAACCCCTTCACGCATACATCTCCTAATCCAACTCCTCCAATCTTTTTACTAATAAGAGATTTATTGCACCCTGTATCAATAAGTGCGTTACATTCTTTACCGTTTATTAACACCTTAATTACAGGTAATTCACCGGATTCTATATTCAGTTTCTTGATGAAGCTACCTCCGGCAAATAAGCTCCATCTTCTTCGTTTCCCTGAATATTTTTATTATTTTCCCACTTTTTAGAATTACCCTTCCAACAATCTCTTGAGACGTGACCTAATCTTCCGCATGTCCTACATTCTTTTTTATTCCAATTCCAATTTTCTCTAAATTTATTGTATCTATCTCTATAATATTCGTCATTAAAATTTCTAAATTTTCTCTCCTCTTGATAATGATAATATCCCTTATCATTATTTCTAACTAGATCATTATTTATTCCTGATCTATTGCTCAAACATTTGTACTCATTTAATCCAATCAATACTCTTGTTTGTTCGATTAATTTTTCAATTTCTATTTCCTTAATGTCTCTTAATTTCCTTAATTCCTTGCATATATATTCCGGCATTCCATTTATAAACGCATGCTTAATCATTAAATCATCTTTAATCCCTATTGTTTTTGCAATTTTTTGTATCTCCATCATAAATACATCTGCTGATTCTCCTCTCCACTTTTTGTTAATTAATCTTGAGTAAGCATTGAATGGATCCTCCCCGAAGGCTTCTCTTAGTTTCTGCTTTATAACGTTACCGCTTTTCTTTGCATCTTCATTTAGTTGAGTATATACTGTCAATGCCTTTCCTTCTAAAAACATAGGCAGAATTTTTTCTTCATTATTAATATTTATTCAAATCTTTTATTAGGTTTAAAAAAAAACTTACTTATATGATCCACTGGTCTCGATCAAATATCTATCCTTCTCCATTAAAGTCTAGCTTACTAAATCAAAATCGTTAAGCTTGTATATTTTTTTTGTTTTTTTTTCTTAAATGCCCGGCTAGCGTTGTAAGCAAAAGACTAATCAAAAACCTCGTTAATTAACTATTTATTTAGTACTACAACAACTTCAATGCTATACTTCATATATATATAGTCTTTTAATTTGTGAAGCTCCAAAAACTCCACACAATATATCAATACGAATATTATATTATACTATAATATTAAAGGTATATGTAAAGCTACCTATACTATATTAAATATTAATAATAGTAATATATATACTACTATATATATATACACTATATTAAGAATATATATATTATATATATATTACTAATATAGTATTATAGGTATATATAAGTATATTATCATATACTATATATATATACTTTATATATATTATAATCTATATAATAGGTGAAAAGAAGATGTAATACAAATGATGATATTCTAATTGTGGAAAGTTTAAGCAAAATGTTACCCACGCTTAAGTAAACTGCAAGGAAATACTTGGCCTGCCTCCAACTAGTGTGTCCAAGTGAGTGGATATTTAGCAAGCTGGGCTTAATTCATGTATCATGATCAAAGAGAAACAACTCTCAGCAGAAAAGCAGAAAAATTGATGTTTTCTCAAATCACAACCTTCATATATTTGAATTTCAATACTTGTGCAAAAAGTATATAAATCCATTGTAAAATCTCTTTCATTAAGATCAATTTTGGCGGAAAAGAAGTTGGAGGGTGCATTTGAGTGGGTCCCCGATCCCGCCACCCTTGGTAACCAATTTACATTGACATCAATTGTTGCTAAAACTCGAATATAATATTATGGTATGGCCATATATTATATATATTCATTTTATATATATATACTAGTATATATATATATAATATCATTATAATAATATATATAATATTATATATATATATATATAGTATATAATATATTATATATATATATATATATAAATATATATATATATATCAAACTCCGCATTCCGCATCCGCCGAATCGCATCCGCATCAAATCCGCATCGGAGGAATGCGAAAAAAAATAGCGATCATGCTTGCCATCACTATATAGTATAGTATAATATATATATATATATAATATATATAAATATATATTTATAATATAGTATTATATATATAATATAATATATATATATATTATTATTATATATATATATATTATATATATATACTATAATATATATATATAATATAATAATATTATATATAAATATATATTATAGTATATATTAT
>JABUQX010073787.1:12500-20000 GCA_015478945.1 Trachelipus rathkii | reverse complement strand
ACTGGTCCTATATATTTTTGAATCATGTCCGTTACCACTTAAATTGATTGTTAGGATCATATACTAGAAATATATTAAAAAAAAAAAAAAAAAAAAATTAAAAACTGACGGAGTCGTAAAACAGATAAGGTCCTTATATATATATATATATATATATATATATATATATATATATATATATATAATATAAAATTATAAAAATGTATTATAGATTTAACATAATATATATTAATTTTCATCAATTGTTAAAATATCAGAGGCGACTCGTGTATAGGAGCGATGGAGCGATCGCTCCTCCTCACTAATTAAACATAAATTCTGAATTATAACACTTAATTAAAAGATCATGTTTTTAATAAATAATTGAATGGAAATTTTAAAAACTCTTGTAATAAGGCAGAAACGTAAGAAAATTTCATCTAATAAGAAGAAATTGAATAAACATACTTGTCTCAGTTGTACGTAGTTTTTGAAATTCTATTTATATAAGAATATGAGTTGGCGAGCGAAATCATTCATCGCTCCTGATAGCTCCAATAGTTATGTGAAAATTATACGTCTGGCAGCGATATAGAAGAGATTATAAAATACTTACTTTGGAGCGATTCTTAAGATCGCCTCAGCGTAAGTTGTCGTACACTGATTATTATTATTATTATTATTATTATTATTATTAATATTTATATATATTTGTCTTGTTAATTATTATTATAAATATATATATATATATATATATATATATATATATATATATATATATATATTATATATATATATATATATATATATATATTTATATATATATATATATATATATATATATATTTATCTTGTTAATTTTTACATTGATTTCATAGTAGCGACACATCGAATCCCATAATAATTTATTTTTTATGTCAGTTAACGTGCAATCATTTGGAGTGAGTTTGTGTTTGAGTTTTTAATTGTTTTATATATTTTTTACATGTTAGTATAATAATTTCAAAATGAATAGTGTATTAAATATATTAAATAATAAGTTTTCAAGATTTTCTCTTGAAGAAAAATTAAATATAAAAGAGCTTGGTAGGCCTATGCCAAATATAAAATTAACTCAGACATCATACAAGAGCAAAAAACCGTACTCTCGAAAATTTAACGTGGATTTATATAAGAGACACAAATGGCTCTGCGGCTCCTCAGAGAAAAATGCTCTATTTTGCTTCCCATGTTTGCTATTTGAAGGAGATGATTCTTGGGCTAGAATTGGAGTGACTGATTTAGCCCATCTATCAGTCAAAATAGGTAAACATGAAGCTTCTGTAAGTCATATAAACAATGAGGCTAATTTAGCAGTATTAGGAAAAGTAAATATAAAAGAAAATATTGATTCTGCTTACAAACAAGCGATTGAATGCCACAATCAGCAAGTTACTAAAAATAGATACATTTTACTAAGAATTATCAAAGCCATCAAATTTTGTGCAAATCTTGAACTCCCCTTAAGGGGTCATGACGAAAGTTCTGATTCTATGAATCCTGGTGTTTTTAAATCATTAATAGAATACAGTGCTGAATTAGATCCAACTTTAAGAGATCACTTAAAAAGTTCTAACGTTTTCAAAGGAACTTCAATGACTATACAAAATGATTTACTTTCTTGCTCTTGGGAAATATGTAGGATGCACATATTAAAAGAGATTTCACAAGCTAGCTTTATAGGCATAATCGCAGATGAAACCTCTGATATATCAAACGAATTTCAATTAGCTCTCATTTTGCGCTATGAATATGACGGGAATATAAAAGAAAGATTTTGGGGACTTTTTAACCCAGCTTCTCACAGGGCAGAATCAATAGCTAGCGTTATTTCTGATCAATTAAAATCCATTTTACCGAACTGTCCAGAAAAATTGATTGCTCAAAGTTATGATGGTGCCGCAGTTATGAGTGGACACGTCAGTGGTGTAAACGTATTTATAAAAGACGTTTATCCAAATGCACATTATGTACACTGTTATGCGCATCAAATTAATTTGATAATGACTCAGTCAGTTTCTCAAATTCCAGAAGTTGGAGAATTCTTTAGAAATATGTCACTAATTCCAACCTTTTTTTCACAATCTCCTCAGAGATGCTCTGTATTAGATGAAATTATTGGGAAACGGTTGCCAAAAACTGTTAAAACAAGATGGAATTTTAACATCCGAACTGTAAACATGGTTTTTGAACATAGAGAGCTATTGTTAGAGTGCTTTGAAAAAATTCTAAATGAAAGCAAACAACCAGGAACACGAGATCAAGCAGGAGGTTTGCAAAGGTTATTGACTGATCCTACTTTTGTATTTTGGCTCACTGTTTTCCGCCATATAATGCCGCACGTAGATTGTTTCTATAATAAAATTCAATCAAGAAATGCAGACGTAATTCTCATAAAACAAGCTGTGAGTGAACTACAATTAGAATTAGGAAAGATTAGAAACAGTATGACCACCATAATGGAAGAAATTGAGGGAACGTATGATGTTTGTGAGGTGAAGAGAAGAAGATCGTTAAATGCTTCCAATTACTACGAAATTAAAAAAGCTGCTGCGTATAAAGTGTGTGACATAATAATATCTCAGTCTAAGGAGAGGTTTTCGTTTAGTGATCATTTACTATCAGCTCAACTTTTCGAGTGTGAACACTTTAAATTATATAGAACCTCATTTCCCACAGTTGCATTTGAAAAGACTGTAACTGTTTATCCATTTTTTAACATCTTGAGACTCAAATCTGAACTTCAAGTTATATATTCTAGAGAAGATTTTTATTCCCTGAAAGGAGCTCTTGATTCTTATAAGTACATTATTGAAAATGGAATGGATCAGACTTTTGAAGAAACATTAAAGTTGCTAAAAAATTTTAATAACTACTCCAATGGCATCTGTTGAAGCTGAAAGATGCTTTTCTAGATTAAAAAGAATAAAACCGTTATTCGGAATACAATGGGGCAAGAAAGACTTAATGCCCTCGTTGCGCTTGCAACAGAAAGAGATATTGTCCAGAATCCATCTTTTGACAATCTTGTGATTGACTTATTTGCAAGTCAAAAAGCGAGAAGAATGGACTTTAGCTACAAATTATAAAAACCTACAATTTAATTATAAAGTAAGTAATTTATTATTTTTATATTTTATTTTAAATCATTCGTAACAGGTAACTTTTTTTATGTAATTGTGCTACCGTACGAAGTAGAATAATGTCATAGGCGGCTAACCTTTTGTTAAAATGCGATGTATATAATATATATATATATATATATATATATATATATATATATATATATATATATATAATATATAATATATATATATATTATATATATATATATATATATAATGTGTGAAATCGCACCCCCATATCATTTCCACCAAACGAGTCGCCAACTGATATATATATATATATATATATGATATATATATTATATAAGATATATATATATATATATATATATATTATATATATATAGGTCATATATATATATATAGTATATTATATATATATTATTATATATATATATATATATAGTATTATATATATTATATATTCCAAGTTAATACTTTTTATTAGAGTGAAAATAGGTTACATAAGTTTAAATTTATCTTTACACTTTAAAACTTGATTTTTAGTTAATTTTAGAGCTTGAACTTTTAAATTTAGTTTTTAGTGTATGAACAATTTTAATTTTATCTCGATTTAACCTTTTGCTTGTCTTTTGTTTTTATTTTGTTGTGGTTGTTGTGCGGGCTTTCAATTGACCTTTTGCTCTTGTCTGTATTTTAGAGTATGTATGTGCACATGTAAACAGTAATACTCCTGTAACGTCTCGAAAATCTCGAATATCCTAACTTCTGTGTCTTAAAATCTTTCTTCCTTCTATTACAATAATATTGTGCTTCTGCTACTGTTCTTCTAACAAAACAGATTTTCACGCCATCTTTGAAAATCTTATTACTTTTCACGAAACTTTTATTCATACTCATCCAAACACTGAGTTCGTCTACTTAGGGGACTTTAATGAACACAATACTGAATGGTTGGGGTTCTCTCATGCTGATTCTGGTGAAGAGGAGGCCGAATTATTCAGCATTCCTAACAATCTGGAGCAACTAATAAAGGAACTTACACATCTTCCAGATCGTGCAAACCAATTCTTGAACCCACTTGACCTATGTTTCACCACTAGTCCTTCTCTCTATAAATACGCAATCTTCGCTCCTATTGGTAAATCTGACCATAACCTTATTTTTTTAATTTTAATACTTTCTCTCCAACAGCCCCATCCTGCCCTATGAGTTTCTTCTGGCACTTTAGCGGGACCGATTGGGGGTTTGCGTCGCTTCTACGCTAACTATAACTGGAGAGACTGCTTTGACTCTGAAAATTCTTCAGCTTCTGTCGATAAGTTGGGTGCTGTAATCATTGATGGGATGAGCAGGTTCAATCCTTCTTCGACTAAATATTTCTCTTCTCAAAATCCATGGTTTGATCGTACTTGTTCTATGGCCATTCAGGCTAGAGACCGTGCGTATCAGGATTGAAAAAAATTTCGATCTCCTATTACTCTCGATAATTTTCATTCAGCTCGAAATAGTTCTAGGGATAGGGATACTTTTCAACGAGAAAAGCGGACTTTCATTAAACGAAAATGTGCTGACCTCCTTGGCTCTCGCTACTGAAAAACAGTGCGTGTGCTTCGTCATCGAGGCAAGAAGTTGTGCAATGGAGACATTAAACATCTCCTTCCGGTGAGAAGCAAACTTCCTGTAAAACTGCCTTTCCTCCTCTTATTTGCTTTGATGGTCCTGTGGCTAATACTCTAACTGAAAAGGCAATCTCTTTCAGGTGTCCTATGTTTTTGCTTGTGATTACATTTGATAGGGTGCATGGGCTCCTGAAATCTATAAACGTTAAGATGACTGGTGGCTCGGATGGCATTCCTCCCCGATTTTTGAAGGAGTGTGTTTCCGTTCTGACCCAACCACACGTTCAACTATATTCTATGTGACTCAATACCATCACTTTTCCTCAGTGCTGGAAGAGGGCATATGTTCAACCTATTCCGAAGAAAGGTAGCAACTCGGATCCTCCTAACTATCGCCTTGTAGCTCTCACTTGTATTCCTATCTCTGAAGATCTTTTGAAACTCCTCTCAACTCTCAACTTATTAGATCATCTGGAAATCATCATTCGCTCTGTGTCTCCGATTACAAGTATAGGCCTTCGGCTCTCGAGGTCTACTTGGCGATAACTTTCCTATGCTTTATCGGATCGGGCAACCGAGCAGGTCATTGAATCGTAGGAAGGGCTTTCCAGCTCCAGAGGGCTTCAGGACTAGCCCGTGGGATACTTTGAGTTGTGGATGATGGTGGGCTTGATATATCCAACAGCATTTGACTTGGTATGACACGAGTTAATACTATCCAAGCTTCCCTCCTTTGAGTTTCCTCCTTCTCTTTGCTAAACTTGTGTCTAACTTTCTTATAAATCGCTCAATATCGGCAGTTGTTGATGGGGCGATTTCTTCTTCTTTTTCTGTCAATAGTGGTGTATTCAAGTTTTCTGTCTTATCTCCTACTTTATTCCCAACTCGTTTCATTAATGATATCGCATTCAGATCCACCGACTGCAACATGTTGCGTGAGCTTCTATCTCGCGCTCAAGTGTTATTCACGATGACTCGGGGCCCATTCATTCTTCACTCATTTCAAACTGCCTTGCGGGTCTCTTTTTACTTTAGAATTCCCTCTCGTCTTAATCTTTTCGATTCTATTTTCGCTGATCTGGAGAGAATTTCCAGGTGGAGTCGTCTCAACCCTGTGAAATTCAATTCTTTAAAAACCCAACTTACAAATCTTTCTCTCTAAGACCCCTTTTAACTTTTTTATATCTTTTGATGGTTTTCTCGTCTCTCCTGTTGACAATATAAACGTCCTTGGTCTTAACATAAAATAAAAATTTTTGTAAACAGTACATCACAACGTTTGCTATTCGGTCTCAAAGAAACTGGGAGTTCTGTTTAGACTGCAAGACCTTTTTACCTCTTCTCAGTTACTCCAGCTACATAAAGGTCTCATCCTCCATTGTATAGAGTACTGTTATCATATTTATGGAGGGACTCTGGTTTCACCCGGCTTTTAGATAGGGTCGAGTCAAAGGCCAAAATACTTGCAAACTGTTTTGTACTTTCCAGTTCACTTGACCCTCTATCTCTGAGGCGCAATGTAAGAGCTTCATCTCTTTTCTGTAGGTACCGCAGCGGCAAGAGCTCGAAGGAACTTACAACTCGTATACCCGTAGCACAAGGGGTGTTGTTTCTGCAGATGAGTTTTGTTTTGATATTAGTAATTTCAGACTTGTTCGCTGCGGTGCTTCCTTCTTTTGCGCCACCTCTGTTCTGTGGAATTCTCTTCCATCCTCTGTGTTTCATGCTGAATTTAATCTCCCTCACTTTAAGGCATGCGTCTGTACTTTTCTGCATAATTTACGTTAGATTGTGAGTTTTTGAAGGGTATAACACCCCCTTCTTGAATAGGGATCTTCCCGTGAGTGGCAGTGACAACTAATTTTTTTAGCACTAGTCAGGCTACTTCAATTGTGCTAACGAACCTTCGGAAAAAAATGTATTGCTTAGGTATCCAAAGACTTAAGCTTCTAGTGTTTGGCAAATAAGGTTTTGATACGAAAACTTCTATGAGTTCAGAGACAAAGCAGTTTTCACCACAGAAGCAATTCAAACGTACAGCTGGAGAAATTAGTTCCTGAACAGTTTTCTTTTCAAATATTTTAATCATATTGAATTTATGTTGGCAACCCTGATGCAAACTATAGTATTGCCATGACAACGTGAGTTGCTAGGTAAGCTTTATTCTTTATTGTCATGGCAACACAATATTTTGCATCATGGTTACCAACATAATTTCATATGATTAAAATATTTGAAAAGAAAACTGTTCAGGAACTAATTTCTTTAGATGTACATACTTCTGACAATTGAAAAATCACGAAAGCCGATACCGCCCGCCCGGAAACTATGCTCTCCACAGATTCTTAACTCAATGTCGTCTGTAGATTTAAATTTCTATGTCGTCCCCATGATCAATCCCTTAGTGTTGGATTCCAGAATATGAACTTCACTTTTTCTTTGTCTGTTTTTTAATAGTTACTTCAAAAGGATATCAATAATATGATGATAATGCAATGTCTAATCTTTAAATGTCTAACTCAGAAAGCCATATTGTTTAAATTTTCCAATCGTTACTTTCTAGACAGATGTTTACTTTATCTGTTCTTAACAAAGACTCATTATCAACTCAATAAACCAACTGGTAATATTCTAAACCGTAACCTTTCAGAATGAAGCAGTGGTCGAACCCAAACTTTTAAGAAATACTACAGAGATGTTACGCTGCCAACATTTAACAATCGATTCAGAAAACTAAGGTATAAGTAGGGCTACCTGAGCATCGGATTTTTGGG
>JABUQX010073787.1:0-7500 GCA_015478945.1 Trachelipus rathkii | reverse complement strand
AATTTTGATAATAAAGATACTAAATTAATAATAGATATGTAATTAGTTAATATTTAATTTAATAAGTATTTATATATTATATATATATATATATATATTAAGTATATATTATACATATATTATATATATATATATATCATTAATATTAGTATATAATATATTTATAATATATATAATATATAGTACTAATTAATATATATATATATATATATATATATATATTTAGTATTTATATATATAATATATATTATATATATATATTGTATTAATATATATATATATATATATATATATATATATATATATAACTGGTATATATATATACGTTATATATATTAAAAAAATATATATGTAATAATTTTTCGAAACATTTTCTCACGTAAATTAAATTTTAACAACTAATTTTTTTTAATCTCATAATTCAGCGGAACGAGCCGTTAAGTGAAATTATCTGTAAAGTTATAATGCCTATAGTTAGAAAAAATTTTAACTATCTAACGCTAAGTCTAATCTCTTGAGGAAAAAAAGTAAAAGAAAAGATAGGACGTATAGAATTATCAAAAAGGAAGAGGAGATACAGAAGGAAAGTGATAAAATATAAAATTGTATAAACAATGAATAAATAGAAGTCGATATAAAGAAAGAACACGTAAATGAAAAAGTGATATAGAAATATGAAAATAGAAAATAAAGAAGAGAAGAAGAAGACGAAAAGAAGAAGATGAGAATTGATAGCAGAAGAACCGATAAAAGGAAAGAAGAAAAGACAGCTGCGACAAATGTTAGCTAACATAGAATTGGCATAGAAAACGTTGCCTAAGAAATTGACTACAGAAACAGAACCAATGCCCGACTAGGCAAAGACGTTTACAGTCCATCAGGCTAGTATGTTAAGAGCTGATTTTTACTCGTTTGTTAGTGGTAGATTCTGTTGTTCTGGTGTTGTGTCCTAAATTCTTGTCTTAAGCTTCTAATAATAAATCTGTTATGTAAGTTGTTACAATAAATAAGTAATATTTTTGCTGTTTATCAGTTTAGCCCTCTACATATTTAGATCTAGTCTCTTCCTCTTTTGTTGTCATTCATTGAGTCTTAAAAGCTGCTCAACGGCTATCCACGTTACAGATCTAGAAAGTCTCTCTTAGAGAAGAGCGCTGATCTGAACCCACCTTACAGATTTAATAACACCTACTATAGTTTCCTACGTCTGTCAAATAGTTCGAAGGTTTCGAGTTTGTTTTGTTATATGATTTATCAGATAGATGTAATATTGCGCAATCACTGCTGTCAGACAGCTAAATCATTCTCATGGTGTTAAGCAGTCGATAAGAGAGCTCGGTATATCATAGTGTGTTGAGTTCGAATACAATATATCAAAATAGATTTCTATCTATTATGTTAGAGTCTGCATCTCATCGTCTCGTAACAAGGTTCACTTATACATAATAGTTATAAGTCAATCTATGCTTAGGAATATAAAGGCCAGACGGCTACGTAGAGGGAGTGCGGGATTGTACCGTCTCGCGCAGCGCGCATTTCTGTGAGCGATAGATACAAATTGTCTTTTGTACGCTCTGAGTTCTGAGCTATACATCAGCGCAACTCGGCATGTCGCTCGACACGAATATAGATTGAGAAAAGCAACCTACAACATTCATTAAGTGTTGCCTCACAGTGGGTGAAAATTAGGTTGTTTTTGGAATTATATGTTTCTTTCATGTATCGCTCAAGATAAGTGATTCGATTAGCGTGGGACAGTTATCATAAAAAAGCACCGTATATCGATAATTTATTAGCATTGCACCCGTGCAAATCTTTACTCTCTTATATATAAGCGGATGGGACTCTGAGTAGATGCAATCTTGTTAACCGTTAGATCACCGTCTCAGAACAGAATGTTCTAAGTGCATGTAAAGACTGCAAGCGCTATTAATACAGTTCATCGTTCATTGTGATCGGATAGATTTAATTATGTTTCTTTTGAACAGAATATTGTTTTCTATTGCTGGTAATACGGACCTTCTGATTCATTCGAACAGCGCTATTGGTGAGACAGATGTTCTATTGGGCGTGTTAAACATCAAAGTTATTATACTCTATGGTTTTCCATTACAAGTCTATTTCGGTAACAGATTGTTCTAATTAATGTCGGATCATAATCATTTCTCATAAGCTATTTACTTTATCTACGTTTATTCATTACAGTTATTTGTAACAGATGTTCCTATGCGGTGAAACATCTCAAAGCTAACTTACAGTTTTCCAGTGTAAGATTAGATTACCGTCTATTTAGAACAGATATTGTTCTATTATAAGTCGGTAAATACATCAAAGTTTAAATTACAACAGTTACTTCAGTTTTACGTTATTTGGTAACAGATGTTTCTATTATGTGCGGCTTATAGCATCAAAGTTATTATTACACAGTTTCCATTCATTTACAGTTATTTGTAAACAGATTTATTCTATGCGGTAAATATTTCAAAAGTTATTATACTACATGTTATTCTTAATCAGTTTCTAATTGTACACAGATGTTCTAATCTTATGCGGTGAACATCCAAGCTAATTTTAATTATCAAGGTAGTGCGAAAGTGGGCGATCGATGTTATTCAACTCATACTTAGGACGGTATACTTTGAAAGCCATGAACATCAAAGCTATTACAAGCCGTAATTCTTTTTACGCTAATCTTCTATTACGATTGTAATTTTATAATAACATTTTCTAAATGATTTCAATTTTTTTTGTTTTTTTTAGTTTTGATTTTTACCATATCACTAAGATAGATAACTAATAACATTCTTGTGTATTAATTTGAATAAAGTAATAATCTAGAGTGAATTGACGTTCCAGACCAAATATCCTTAAAAAATATGTTTAATCTAACTTTTCCTTGATATGAAATCGATGTTAGCGCTGTTCAGCATATTTGCAAAGGATGAGTATTTCCTGCACCTCACTATATTGAATTCGTAGATAAAAACATTCTTTATAAGCAATATTAATGGTTTTGACATCGTCATAGTATGTACAAATTGATTTATTACTCAAATCATTTACATTCGTTGGATCCTTTACATTCATTAGAATCCATGCCTAAGGAGAATTGCCTGTAATCGATCTTCGTTCTAAAATTATTCGGCTTTAATTTGGAGTTATTATCTGTTAAAGACTTCTATTAATTTTTCCTCTTCCAAATCTTCTTAGTCATTCTTAACTAAGGATATATGTCTATCTATAACGATTCACCGTACTGTAGCTCGTTGGTCTCGTATGACTCATAACTTCATCCGAATCTCTGGTCACTTTTAATATTTGATTCATCTCGTATTTTTCTTGAGTTCGTCTTCCTGTGCACTTTTCTTTCCTACTGTCCATCTTCATACTTGTAGGTGCATGACTCTTCTCAAATCTGCACTGCGTATCTCAGATGATAGTCTATCTAACTAATGTGGCATAAAGAGGGAATCCCATTTATTACTCACGCATTGACAACTCAAACTCGATTTGTTCCTCTGGTCATATAACCAATTTTTAATTCCAATTACTTAAAAGCCTTCAACCGAAATAAAACGGTGAGCTATCTGCTTTTCCAAAATTAATTCTTCTGATATGTAGGGATCCGAGTATATCGATGCTCTTTGTAAATATCTAAATATAAATGACATCAAGATTTGTAATTAATCTTACAATCGTTAAAAACCTATATATTTCTAAAAAGTTCTAAGTTAAATATTATGATATAAGTCATGATCTATTTCTTTCTAAACCTACTGTGATTGGGAATTCTTGAGCAATCCATGAATCTTTCAAATGATGTGAAAACTAATTATATTAGTTAGTATTTGCTTATAAAAATATTTTACTCCAACTATTGAAGTTTAAAAGCTAAATTTGGTCTGTTAATTATACTTTTCGGGTAGTTTTTTAAGATCTCCTTTTTTTGAAACCTAATATAAGAGTTATATTTATGCAAGTTTTGAATAATTTAATGCGTAAAATACTAAGCTCCTTTTGCAAAGACTTTAATATATTGAAAAGCATTCGTCTATGAGGAAATTTTCCTAGTTATATTCTTTCAATTTTTTTTAACGATTGCACGGATAAATCCATTCTTAGGTCTTAGGTGATTTAATATTTTATCTATAGCTTTAAACTACAAATTCATTTATGGATAACGCAACTAATCCGCCTCGTAAAATATCATAATGTTATCTACCATATCAATCTGTATGGTCCGTAGGTCTTTCTATGTATATCGAACCTATTTATCTAGATTTTCTTATTCCGTAATACTACGATGCGAGAAAAAATATTTTAAATGTTCTGAGCACAGCTATGAATATAGCGATATTTTAGCCTTTCCGTTATTGTTCAGTAGTGGTCCAATTGATTCCTTAATGGAACTTTTATTATTGACGTAATTGTAATAAAATTTTTAATAAATGATTAATTTTTTACTCTCTCCGGCTGATCTCAATTACCTTTAATTGTTTGCATAGCCTATTCTGGTATAGTAGCATTAAGTTGTAGTTCACTTGTTGGTCAGAGGAAAAGACGACAGAGTGAGGAGAAGACAGATAAGATTGACATGAATGACAGTGATTCAGGAGCAAGATAGACTTAGAGAGAGAGATTGAAATATCACGAGAGAGAATGAACGATAGAAAGATTAGCTTATAGATGCACTGTTTGAAGTCCACGTATCATGTGACTTTTATATACTGTCTCATGCTTTCTAATAGGTACTTAACGTACTGTAAGTAATTTTATTGAATTTATTTTAATTTTAAGTTAATGATGCGTATACTCTTTTAAACACAAATTGTTAATTAGTATTTTGGAATAATATATTAGATTATTTTAACACTCTAGTTTCAATGTAGAATATATGAGTTTTAGGCTCTACTTAGAAGAAGATTTCTGATTCTAAGCATACTAAATAAATCATATAAAGTTATCTGACTAAAATTTTTGTTTATTATATTTGAAATGTATGGATCTATTGTCATATCCTGTTCAAAAGTGAACATATGGAGTTTTGTTACTTCAGATCAACATTTTTCTGTTTCTAAGCAACAAATATCATAGTGCTACTATTGACATAGAAGACTTTTAATATTTTTTATTATTTTTTACTCCTGGTGCCATCAACTCATGTGACAGGGCTAAAACTGTTATGAGGTCGTAAAAGAAATATGAACAAACAATACCAAACCAGACTGATAGCTATCAATCCACACTCAAACCCTTACTTAAAACTTACAATTTCTCCAAGTGGGCGTAGATCTGTGACCTTAAAATGTAATCAACTCCGACATATTACCACGAAAAGGATATGAATATAATTAGTAGTAGTGTATAGTTGCTAATAATACTCACATTATGCTTCTGCATGATCACGACACAGAAATAATATCGCACAATAATTTAATAGTAACTAATAAATAATAATCAATAATAATATAATAATAACTAATTAATTAATATATAATGATATTATATGTATTAATTAATTTATACTCCGACTCAAAAATATCAATATCCCAATTAGAAAATACACTCTTTTATATAATCTATGT
This sequence comes from Trachelipus rathkii, assembly GCA_015478945.1. NCBI lineage: Eukaryota > Metazoa > Arthropoda > Malacostraca > Isopoda > Trachelipodidae > Trachelipus > Trachelipus rathkii. The sequence continues at coordinate 1,915 of JABUQX010073787.1, read as the reverse complement.
CACATGCAGGTAATCAATTATATGAATATCAATAATAATAATTTAATAATTCTCTCAATATCACTCATATATGAATCATTATTAATCTCATCTAGGAGTAAGCTAAGTCAATAATATATCATTAATAATTAACTTTATATCACACTCTACTCTTATCTCATATTAACTCTATTATTCAATTTATTCATCTATATATTATACTCATATTTATATATATATACACTATTATTTATATTTAATTATTACTTATATTATAATATTCCTACATAATTAATTTATGATTATGTTACTATTATATATATTTCGATGTACTAACTTATGTATTCATTATATTTTAACAGGAATGATATTTTATATTTTACTAATCTCATTTTTTATATCTTTATTCATTCTTAAAAAAATTTTCCTTAAATAATTTATTGGCAATATGAGACATGCTTCTTTCATCATATCATATCCTTTATCATATTGTACGCGTCTTCGTGTTTTTGCTGTTTAACTTTCTATTTTTCTTTTCTTTGTATATTATAATCTCTTCTCGTTTCTTGAGTTCTCTTCATCTTTTTTCTTTATTTATACTTACTGCGCTAGATATGGAGATGAAGACAATCTGTGTTTATGAGATCTCTTCTTCGTCTATATTAATCTAGTCCCACTAAGGCTACTCTAAATAAATATTATATATATCATTCGAAGCATCTTGGTGCCAGTCTAACAAGAGAGCTAACCAAATTCATTGGATCTTATACAATGTAACTCGCTATTCAGTATAAATCATGTCCAGAGGAAATGTTAATCAGTATTCCAAGGGTATTTTACGCCTTCAAATAATAATAATAATAATAATAATAATAATGAATAATAATAAATTAATAATCAATAATAATAATAATAATAATAATAAATAACCTAATAATAAATAATAATAATAATAATAATAGATAATATAATAATAAGCAATAATAATAATAATAATAATAATAATAATAATAATAATTAATAATAATAATAATAATAATAATAATAATAATAATAATAATTTTAATAATAATATCATAATAATAATAATAATAATAATAATAATAATAATAATAATAATAATAATAATAAAATAATAATAATATAATAATAATAATAATAATAATAATAATAATAATAATAATAATAATTAATAATAATAATAATATAATAATATAATAATAATAAAATAATAATAATTTTTACTAATTATCATATAATAATAATTATAATAAATATATAATATAATAATAAATAATAATAATAATAAAATAATAGTTAATAATAATAATAATAATAAATAATAATAAATAATAATAATAATTAATATAATAGATATAATAATAATAATAATAGATGATAATAATAATAATATAATAAATAATAATATAATCTAATAATAATTAATAAATAAATAATCATAATAATAAATAATAATAATAATAATAATGAATGAATACATAAAATAACAATATAATAAAATAAATAATAATAATATATAATAATAATAAATAATTAATAATAATAATAATAATAATAATAATAATAATATAATAATAATAGATAATATATAATAATAATAATAATAATAATAATAATAATAATAATAATAATAATAATAATAATAATAATAATAATAATAATAATAATAATAATAATAATAATAATAAATATAATATTAATTAATAATAATCAATAATAATAATAATAATATAATAATAATAATAAAGAAGAAGGAAGATGAAGCTCATTAACTTAATACCGAAATTCAAACGTTTGCCAACAAAATCTTAGTTGAGTTTCGGTTCTGTAAGTAACTGATCATGTGTTGAATTTTGAACTCTCAAAATTGTAAATGAATATATACTTCTGTCTTTAGTGTGTTTATACATTCAAA
>JABUQX010073786.1:10000-18830 GCA_015478945.1 Trachelipus rathkii | reverse complement strand
CAGATACGAAACTGACTCTCTCTGTTAAATGGTTGATAGTAACTTACTTTATCCCTAAATTTAGGATAATCCTTTAGCCCGAGGCGATTTAGGCCTAATTCCAGGTCAAAATATATTTCAAACTGACCTTTTTCTGTAAAATGTGGTGCAATAACTACGTTAGGCCTAAATTTAGGCCTAAATTTAGTATAAACCTTTTGTATCACAGGTGGATTTAAGCCTAATAACAGGTCAAAAGGTAATTCCAGTATAGACAAGAATCGAGAATCAACTTTATAAATATATTTCAAACTGAACATGCTAGGTCGGTAAGATCCTTTAAGCAGGTAAGAAGGAAATGTTTACCTTTCCTGTGAATGGATGGAGTAATCCTTATCTCTATATGACAGCGCATGTGATTGGTCGAGAATTATTTTATCACTTTTTGGTTTTAAGGTATGTAATAACCCCCTCAGGGGAGGGTCTCCGGAACCCCCGCTCTTTGGTATTTGGGTACGGGGGTTCCTCTGCCCTACCCTAGGGGTTTTTAATACCTTAAAACCAAGAAAGTGATAAAATAATTCTCGACCAATCAATACGAGGTCTTATAGAGATAAGGATTACTCCATCCATTCACAGGAAAGGTAAACATTTCCTTCTTACCTGCTTAAAGGATCTTACCGATCCATCATGTTTCAGTTTGAAATATATTTATAAAGTTGATTCTCGATTCTTGTCTATACTGGAATTACCTTTTGACCTGGTATTAGGCTTAAATCCGCCTGGATACAAAAAAGGTTTATCCTAAATTTAGGCCTAAATTTAGGCCTAACGTAGTTATTGCACCACATTTTACAGAAAAAGGTCAGTTTGAAATATATTTTGACCTGGAATTAGGCCTAAATCGCCCCTGGGTTACAAAAAGGAATATCCTAAATTTAGGGAATAAAGTAGTTATTTCAAACCATTTTACAGAGAGAGGTCAGTTTCGTATTTGTAAAGGATTGCGGGTTGTTGTGTTTTCTCGGGATGTCAATGTACATAGATAATAATAAAGAAAATCAGAATTATTTAAAAAACTTTGAAATATTTTTAGTTAACATTGAGCAAATAATATAAATGTAAGTGAATAATTGTTATTTTTAAATAAAAACCTAGAATGATTTTAATAAAATACATGTTATGTTAGCAGAGAAGAACTTATTTTGTTATTTTTATACTTATTACATCACTAAAGATGATGTAAAGCACTAAGTCAATAGAACAAAACTGGCATAGCTTGGATGTAGAGGGGTGCTTAGGGTCTAACCTACTTGATTTTCTGATTTATTGCTTAAGGTACGTAAAATATATGTTTTTTAATAAATTTTCATAAAATTTTACTAAAAAGTTATTTTAAAACTTGATAGTTATAAAATTTATAAACAAAAAGTATTAACAGTTAATAATAAATTCTTTGTTTAAAGATAATGATTGATTTATTATAGATAGTTTTTAAGAAACTTTGAAAATAATTTTAGTTATATTTGAATGAGTTAGCAAAAAAGTATTTGTTCACTTATCCATAAAATGCTTAATAAATTTATTACTTTATATGTGTAAGTGGAGTGTGCGTGTGTTGTGTTGGGTGGTGTGTGTGTGGTGTGTTGTGTATGTGTTGCTAAATAATAACAATTAGGCATGAAGTAAATTAACACTAAGTTATAATAATAAAAATGAAAATAAAATAATAAAAAAATAATAAAAATAATAATAAAAATAAATAAAAATAATAAAATAAATAAAAAGTATTAAAACAAAATAAATAACATAATGTTAATAAATATACGAGTTAAAGCAGTAAAACATATGAGTTAAAGCAGTAAAACATGAGTTAAAGCAGTATAAAACGTATGAGTTAAAAGCAGTAAAACATGAGTTAAAGCAGTAAAACAAGAGTTAAAAAAAACAGTAAAGCAGTAAAACAAAAGCATACTATCCCCCCTTTGTGTTAGGTCACACCTCTATTGATTTACTGATTTACCTGCTTTAAGGTATGTAATGTTAATAAATATATGAGTTAAAACAGTAAAACATATGAGTTAAAGCAGTTTAAAACATGGAGTTTAAAGCAGGTAAAACGTATGAGTTTAAGCAGTAAAAACATGAGTTAAAGCAGTAAAACAAGAGTTAAAGCAGTTAGCAGTTAAAAACAAAAAGACAACTAATCCCCCCTTGGGTGTTAGGCACACCTCTATTGATTTTACTGGATTTACTGCTTTAAGGTATGTTTAATGTTAATAAATATATGAGTTTAAACAGTATAAATATATGAGTTAAAGCAGTAAAACATGAGTTAAAGCAGTAAAACATGTGAGTTAAAGCAGTAAAACATGAGTTAAAGCAGTAAAACAAGAGTTAAAGCAGTAAAACGTATGAGTTAAAGCAGTAAAACATGAGTTTAAAGCAGTTTTAAAAACAAGAGTTTTAAAGCAGTTAAAGCAGTTAAAACAAAAGCATACTAAATCCCCCCTTGGTGTTAGGTCACACCTCCTATTGATTTACTGATTTACTGCTTTAAGGTATGTAATGTTAATAAATATATGAATTTAAAACAGTAAAACATATGAGTTAAAGCAGTAAAACATGAGAGTTAAAATATATTAGTTAAAACAGTAAAACATATGAGTTAAAGCAGTTTAAACATGAGTTAAAGCAGTAAAACATGTTGAGTTAAAAGCAGCTAAAAAACATGGAGTAAAGCAGTAAAACAAGAGTTAAAGCAGTAAAGCAGTAAAACAAAAGCATACTAATCCCCCCCCCCCTTGGTGTTAGGTCACACCTCTATTGATTTACTGATTTACTGCTTTAAGGTATGTAATGTTAATGTTTTTAATAAAATTTCGTACAGTTGTAGTAAAATAAAATGTTTATATATCAGACACTCTGGTTTTTTTTCTTCTTACATACAATTTTTAAAAATTTATAAATTAAAAAAGTATTAAGTAAAAAGTATTAAGTAAAATATAATGTTAATAAATATATGAGTTAAATAATAGGTCTGTGATGAGTTACAGTTTTAGGTTCGCGAAAATGTTTTTAATAAAAATGTTTAAGTATGAAATAAAAATGAATGACTCATAGTATATTTGAAATGAAATTCTTTGAATAGTTTACATTGATATCACATTTTTCGTTCGCGGGAATATTGCGGCAGACGGGGACTCGGTGAGACGCACCTGCGGGTGCGGGGCTGGCTCCCTTTGCGGGTGGGGCTCATGCTGAGCCCTGGTGGTTAGCTTATGACTTATGGGAAGACATTAATATTAGCTATGTTCTATGATGAAGGTAGAAAAGGCTAGAAAAGTTTAGAAAATGTATCAAAGATGAATCATCAATATATTGGTATCAAAGATGCGGCATCAAAGATGAGCATCAAAGATGAACTTCAAAGATGGAGGTATCAAAGTTGAGGCATTAATGCTGAGGTATCAATGCTGAGGCATCAAAGTTGGGGGTCTCAAAGTTGAGGCATCAAAATATCGAGTGTGTGAGTGTAAGTGTAAGTGTATCTGTGTGGGTGTGTGTGTGTGGAATGTAAGTGTATATGGTTTAATGTAAGTGTCTATGGAGAGTGTAAGTGCTTATAAGTGTCATAGTGTGTATAAGTTTCATAGTGAATGAGTGTATAAGTGACATAGTGTGTATAAGTGTCATAGTGTAAGTGTCTATGGGTAAATGTAAGTGTCTATGGGTAAATGTAAGTGTCTATGGGTAAATGTAAGTGTGTAAGTAAATCTGTGTGTGTAAGTGCCATAGTGAATGTGTGTATAAGTAAATCTGTGTGTGAGTGTAAGTAAATATGTGTGAGTGTAAGTAAATCTGTGTGTGAGTGTAAGTAAATCTGTGTGAGTGTAAGTAAATCTGCGTGAGTGTAAGTAAATCTGTGTGCGTGTGTGTGTGTGTGTGTGTGTGTGTGTGTCGTTTATTCTTAGTTCGTTAGCTTTTGTTTTTATTTGTTGTGTGTGTGTGTGTGTGTGTGTGTGTGTGTGTGTGTGTGTGTGTGTGTGTGTTGTGTGTGTGTGTGTGTGTGTGTGTGTGTGTGTGTGTGTGTGTGTGTGCGCGCGTGCGCGTGTGTAGATGTGTTTGGGTTCTCAAAAATGTATCGTAGAATACACAAGGGATGGCCAAAAATTAGGGTGGGAAAAATTGACCCATGGAAGACCAAAGGGTGGGCAGTGTGATGGTGTAGGCTAGGTGTAGGCTATGTGTAGGTGTAGCCTAGGTGTAGGCTAGATGCAGTCTAGATTAGGGGGAGGCTAGGTGTAGGTGTAGGCTATGTCGAAAAATTAGCTGGTGACCGGGAAAATTAGGGTCTCCAAAAAATAGGGCTCTCAAAAAATTAGGGTTCTAGAAAAAAATAGGGTTCTCAAAAATAGGGTTCTCAAAAATAGGGTTCTAAAAATTTGGATTCTCAAAAAATATCTGTGTGTATCTGTGTGTGAGTTTAAGTGCCTCATGCGCGAGTGTAGTATCTAGTGTGAGCTTTAAGTGATAATATATATATATATATATATATATATATATATTATAATAATATATTATATATATTATATATTATATACTTAATATATATATATATATATATATTATATATGTGTATGTATGTGTAGGCTATGTCGAAAAATTAGGGTGGGCCGAAAAAAATTAGGGTTCTCAAAAATTAGGGTTCTCAAAATCAAATATTCAAAAAGGGGGTTCTCAAAAATGGGTTCTCTAAAATAGATTCTCAAAAATTTGGTTCTCAAAATATTAATTCTTGGGTGTGTATCTGTGTGTGAGTGTAAGTGAATCTGTACAGTTGAATATATAATATATATATATATATATATAATATATATATATATATAATATATTATATTATATATATATATTATATATATATATATATATATATATATATAATATATATATATATATATATAATATATATATATAATTTATATATATATATAATATATATATATATATATATATATCATTAAAATATATATATAATATATAATATTATATATATATATGCAATGAGGCAAGTAGAATCAAACAGTAAGATCCACGTGGTCAATATAAGGATGCTTTGTAGATTTGCATGTGCATTTCCACGTGCTTGTGGGTGTGTAGAATAGCCATGCTGGAATGCAAGGTAACGTCCCACATGGTGCTGCTTCTCGATACGAGAGATCTAATAACAAAAATAAAATAATTAAAATAATTAAAATAAAATGATTAAAATAATTCAAAATTCAAATAAAAATGATTAAAATAATTCAAATAAAATTTTGGATATTAAAGAATTGAGGAAAGTTACCTGCGCAGAAGGAGCGGCTGAGACAAAAAAATAGGTTTCTTCTCTCTCTTCTCTTCTCTCTCTCTCTCTCTCTCTCTCTCTCTCTCTCCCTCTCTCTCTCTCTCTCCTCTCTCATTGTGTCTCCCCCTCTCTCTCATCCTCTCTTCTCTCTCTCTCTCTCTCTCGCTCTCTCTCTCCTCTTTCGTTTCCTTATTATAATTATTATATATAGTATATATAATATATATTATATATATATAAATATAATATATATATATATTATATATAATATATATATATATAATTATTATATATATTATATATATATATATATATATATATATATATATAATATATATATATATATATTATAATTATTATTATTATTATTATTATTATTATTATTATTATTATTATTATTATTATTATTATTATTATTATTATAGGGAATTCACGGACACGGTTAAATTGACCTGATTTCAAAATATCTCATTACCAGATCTCACGTTTGGTCCTGGGGACTAAAGGGCATAAAGTTGACCGCGTGGTAAGGGTTCGTATCCTTTCGGTGGCTATATATTTTGATTTATAACCGGGAAAGAACTCGAACAGCTGAAGACGATAAGGCTTGAGGTAGCAAGGACAGATAAAAAGGGACGGTGGAAAATCGTGGCATGACCACGTGGGCACAGGTGTGTGTGTGTGTGTGTGTGTGTGTGTGTGTGTGTGGGTGACTGGGCCGGGTATGGTGGGTCGGGGTACAAGGAGGGATGTGACACAAGGCGTGCGGATGCGAAACCAACGGTTCAGGTGGGAATGGGAGCGCGACGGGCTTGGAAAAGGGGCTGGGCGGTTTGCCGGTTCGCACCTGCGGACTGGGACAGGATCAGGTTAAGGACATCACAAAAGGGCTTAAGCCCATAAAGACACATCAAAATTACCGTGGGCAAAAAATGACCCATTTTGGTCGAAAAAATTAGGGTGGGGTAAAATAGGGGGTAATACGTACAACGGTTGCTTACGCAACCGTTTGGCGCAACCCTTCTTCGAAGGGTTGCCAAAAATTAGGGTTGCCGAAAAAATTAGGGTTGCCGAAAAAATTAGGGTTGCCAAAAAAAATAGGGTTGCCAAAAAATTAGGGTTGCCAAAAAAATAGGGTTCCAAAAAATTAGGGTTGCCGAAAAACCGTGGGCCAAAATTGACCCATGGAAGACGGAAGGGTTGGTCGAAAAAAAGGTAAAGTCCCAAAAAGGTCAAGGCCAAAAAAGGTCAAGGCCAAAAAAGGTAAAGCCCAAAAAAGGTCAAGGACAGGTAAAAATTGGGTTATCATTCGACCGGTTCAAAAAAAAGGTCAAGGGCCAAAAAGGTCAGGGGTGGGTTTTTCGTCGGTCAGGGGTGGGTTTTGGGGCGAGCAATATGGACCTGATACTACTACCATCATCTTACTCTTATCTACATTTACTTTCAAACCACACATTTTACACACCTTTCCAAACCCCCTCTACCAATCCTCAAACTTTCTTCAGATTCGCCACACAAAGACAAATCATTCGCGCACAATAGGCAGGGCACCCTCTACTCTCTTCAATTCTCCATCAGTCTAATACCTTCTTCTACAACCCCTACCTATGATTCATCACTCCATCCATATACAGATTAAATAATCAGGGAGACATAAAATATCCCTGCCTCACTCCGCCACTTTTAATATTAAACCATTCACTTTCAACTTCATTTATTCTTACACACGCTTCACTATCGTTATACACTTTTGATTCCATTCAAAGCCAACGTCAATACGTTATTTGATAAAATATATATTGTATATAAATATAAATTTTATATATATATATATATATATATATATATATATATATATATATATATAACACCCCCCTATATATATATATAGTAATAATATATATATATATATATTTTACTATATATATACTCTCATATATATATATTATATATTATATATATAATATATATATATATAGTGTAAAAGACTATTATAAAAAAAAATTACAACACATTCATAAGAACGGCCATACAAAGATATCTTTAGGACCCAAGGGGTAATCTTTAGACTTGTTGTTAAATAAAACTTAAATTTTTTTTCGTATTTCTAATTGAACAGAGAAGACGTGAATATTTATAATGTCTCAAAGAAATCTATTCACCTAGATACTCGACGCAAACTTAAAGGCATGTATATCGTTGACATTAAAAACTCAAAACTCACCCCTTACCCAATTTTTGTTAATATTAATGTCGTCTCATTACCTAGAGATCATTCTTTAATTCATTCATTAATAGTCATTTTGACTCACCCTCAATAAACAAATACTCTGGGATTGGGGGATAGGAAAAGTGGATCAATATTTTTTCAATCCTTACCAAATTTTTTGTTCAGTGTAATAGTATATAAGAATAATTACGAGAAAAAGGAAACACCAGAAATATTAGGGAGTGTAAAAGAGTTAAGTTGTTCGAAAGATTATATTAAAAAGAAGTACGAAGGGAAATGTTTTTGAAGCGTTGAAAATAACGTTGTTTTTACCTGTTCGAATGAAGAATGAGGAAAATATCAGAGATCACTGGTTCAAGACCATTTGTTGAACGATGTTGAACCTGTTCAAGACGATATGTTGAACGAAGTACGCAATTTATACCTTAGTCAGGATGGAATCTCGATTCTTCCGTCTCATAGACTCTCTCTCTCTCTCTCTCTCTCTCTCTCCTCTCTCTCTCTTTCTCTCTCTCTTACTCTCTCTCTCTCTATATCTCTCCTCTCTCTCTCTCTCTTCTCTCTCTCTCCTCTCTCTCTCCTCTCTCTCTCTCTCTCCTCTCTCTCTCTCTGCTCCTCTCTCTCTCTCTCTCTCTCTCCTCTCTCTCTCTCTCTCTCTCTCTCTCTCTCTCTCTCTCTCTCTCTCCTCTCTCTCTCTCTCTCTCTCAATAAATCCATAAATTATTTTAACAATGGTAGAACAGTTCTATTCCTTAGTTATATTTATAATCTCGCTATTATCAAGGGCACAACTTTTCTGAATCCTGTATATCGCATAACTGCTTCTCTCAGGAGAACTAATTTGACTTGTCTTCCCAATCAGTCTCAAAAATTTTCTTTTCACCTGTTTAGTCCCAGACAAAACCACAACGTCTATTTTTCACAAAATAATTCATTACTATCTGTAGTAATTTGTTTTCTGCTTTTACTATTAATTTTAACTTTCACGCCAATAATATATATATATATATATATATATATATATATATTATATATAATATATATATATAGTATATATATATATATATATATATAATTAATATATTAATATATATATATATATATATATATATATATATATATATTATATATATTATATAATATATATATATATATAATATATACTATGTATATATAATTATATATATATATATACTATATATACAGGTTAGCATCACATTTACTTTAACTCTCCATGAAGTTCGCAAAATATATCTCTATAAAAAAAGTACAGA
>JABUQX010073786.1:0-2500 GCA_015478945.1 Trachelipus rathkii | reverse complement strand
ATTGCTTCTCGGCTAAACGAGAGAATAGAAATTTTACATTAGAAAGATGCGTTCACAAAAGATTCTACTGGGAGAGAACTTCGTGGCCTTAAAGAGATTACCAGAAGGCTTGCAGACGTAGCGGTTGGCTTAGGGGGCGAATTATCGATCACGGTACGCGATGGCTCTGGTTGTTATGCTTTCGAATGTTTGCCATATCATAGATATGTTGAGATGACGTTGGTGGGCAGCATGCAGAATAGGGTGTGTACGAGGGATGGGTAGCGGTTCTACGTTCGTAAGGCAAGTTTTTGATCTTGGGTACGGCATGAGAGTTCTTGTTGTATAAATCGGACTATACTAAAGTTATAGTATGGAGGTTTGGTTCTATTTGTAGATGTAACCGCTACGGGAGTGCTTGTCAATTGTGGTAAGTAAGGTAGTCGGGTTACCGCAAAGAAGAAGCGTCATATAAAATCTCATATCTCTTTCGTGCTGCTGGAGTCGTTGGTATTTGCTGAGTGTGCGCCGTGCCTGGAGACATCGGATTGGGTCGCATTTAGAGAACTCATCGAGAGTTATGGTCGTTTTGAAAATGAAGCATAATCGAACTGCTAAATGAAATTAAAGGCCTGGGAATTATGGTTTCAGGAATTTACAACAAGTAAATTATTGCGAAGAATTACTGCCATAGAAAAAGAGGTTTTGTTTAAAGATGATTTGGAGCGTTTAATTGGCAAACGTCCTTACGATGAAAAAAAGAATGCCCGAAAGTAGTGATATTAATATAAACTGGTAAGATTTAAGCTTTGCGTGAGTTTGAGTGGTGCGATTTGGATGTTGACCGTGGAAAGACGGTGTGCAGGACTGCAGTAGTTCGTGTTCAAAGTGTGTGTATAGTGAGGTGTTGTTGTTTCACTTATTCAAAATCTGGGTCATGAGATGTGCAAGGCAAGTTTAGTTCTTTGTTTTGTGAAAAAAATATGATAAAGCATGCTTGGAAGCAAGGCATGTAGTGGGCGAGCGCATGAGTTCGCGTGGTGGTGGTCAAGGTGTGTGTCAGAGTTCGTGATGAGATCTGCTGTTTGTCAGATGTAGAATTCATGGGTGCGGTGTGGACAAGAGTGTTAAGAGTGTAGTGGGCCCGGCGGGTTGAGGATTTCTGCGATCCGGAGAGGGAGCAGGTGAGCGCAGTAGTAGGTTAGACCGATGATTGAGTTGGCAGGGATGTGTTGCTTGATCTTGGTTGATGTGTGTAATAGAGTCGGATCTAGTGTGGATATGAAATCGTTTTAAGAAAATCTCCGTTGTGATTTTATCATTTAACGTGGGCAGTTGTGATTTCAAGTGAGGCTGTCCGAGGTGGTGGATCTATGCGAGTGTCAGCTTGATCAGCGTGGCACGTCGGTATGAAATTGGATAATGGCTAATGCTAATTTGTATGTATGGAGCGAAGATAACTTTAATTCTGTTGATAAGAGTGGTGACGCCTGTATTTCGAGAGATGATGAACGAGGCCATCAGGAAGGAATGTTATGTGTGGCGATACAATAGTGTGGTAGTGGGTGATCAAGTACTCGTTAAGTTGCTGTGTTCCAAAGACACAACGAAGAGACATAAGATACCAGTATCCTTGCCTGAACACATTTGAAAAGAGTGCAGATCATTGATGGGCACTACTACTCATATGCAGGTTACTTAATATAAGTATGTACTTGTGAAAGGTTTGGTCAGAGATTGTGTCGTAACCGAGCGTGGGATGGAGTCGGATGCGTGTGGGACGTAGGATGTTATGGGAGGCAGTATATGAGGTATAACTTAGTTGGTATAAGAGTAAGTGTACGTAGTGTTGATATGTAGAGGTGACGTAATGTGTATCATGTAGTATATTGTATATGATAGCTATAGTGTGGTTACGGTAGCTAGTAGGTGATTATAGTGATATAGTATATTTATAGTATCTAATATACTTAGTGATATCGTAGTAACTATAATCGAGGATGTGTTATGTAGGTATAGTCGTTATGTAGGTACACGTAGTATGACCGTGTATGATGGCGGTGTGATATGTATATATATACATAACTTGATGATGATTAGGACTGACTATATTATTGTCGTAGACGGTATAAGGTATGAGTATAGGAAGTAGGTATATATATGAGTATGAATTATAAAATAATATATTACTTTATATGAAGTATTATAGAGTATGTATAATCTACGTTGTAGTAGTAGCGTATAGGGTATAGTTAGGAATAGGAGCCGTAGGTAGTGCAGTATAGTTAGTACTTTAAGGTGGGATATTAGGGGGTAGTATATTTCAAGGACATGATGTATATGGATACTATAGTAGCGATGTGTTTGTTATATATAGGGACTCTAGGTGGATACCGGTGATATATGCGTAAGTGCAGTATTTTATACTTAATAAGGTCTAGGTATAGCGTGATTAGTGCGTATCTATATAGTAAATAGGTAGTAGCGTAGTGTATGATATCATAGGTAGTACTGTTTATGA
>JABUQX010073785.1:0-10000 GCA_015478945.1 Trachelipus rathkii | reverse complement strand
TATAGCAATACACATACACACCTACACGTCTAAACACACACACCCTCACACACCCACGCACACCATTCACCACACATACACTCATGCACACACACACACACACACACAACTATATATAAGGGTGGATCTTACCTTTTTAGCAAGATATACAGAGCATAGTTATAAGGTATGTTATTGATATATATATTGGTTATTATAAGTATATATATATATATATTTATGTTATATATATATATATATATATATATATATATATATATATACAAGAGTGTGAGCGCTGATGAGTTTGCCCGATAGTATAGATAAATTAAAAATTATTAAAGTAACTCATCCTAGTATAGTCACGCAACTCGAAATATTTGCACAAAAAAATTATAGTTTATCTCTACTTTAACTCAAATAGCTTTTGTCAAGATTTCAAAAAAGCGCTCACTGTAGTCCTCGATTTTGAAACTAAGTTTTCTTACTCCAATAAATATAATGATACTGATATCTGAACGGTAATTTTTTCGTTGTTCATAGATATCTGAACGGTAATTCCTTCGTTGTTTATCTTTTCTCAAAGTAATTTATTAATTGATAATATTAATTTTCCAGTCCAAAATGCAGACGTCATTAGTTTTCCGACCAATGAAACGGTTTTAATCCGTTTTTGCTCTTGGATTCTCTGTTTTTTTTTTGTGAGTTAGTCGGTTCTTTTAATTCGCGTAAGTTTGGATCAAAGTTTTTGTCACATAATAAATCCATAAAGAAAATTCCTTGAGTTTCTTCCAATTATTGACAAACGGTGTTAAGAATAAACTTATTTTAAGTTAGCTTGATCCCAATGTCAGTACCCATCTTGCAGTTACTTTGAACATGCCCACTTTGCCCAGTTCTTGGTCTAAATTTCTAAAATGTGAAATACCCATTCTTATTAATACCAAAAGCTCCTAGACATTCCCGTTTCAAATGCGAATCCTTAAAAACTACTCCGCTGATCGAACTTGTCAATCATTTCCTTTGTCGTAACTCGTAACTCTATTGGTCTTCGACTCGAAAGATTGTTTTCCAAGATCATTATGTCTTCCTTAAATTCCGCGCAATATTTTCGAATTATTTTCAGAGAGAACAAGATTCACTTAAATAATTTCGTATGTCATCATAAAAATCCCTTAAAGTGCACATTTAATATTAAAAATTTGATCTTACCCATTTTCCACTTTTAAGAAAATCACACACACACATTCACAACACACACACACACAATTTAAATTACTGAGAAAAAAAACTTGTTCCATAAAATTAAATTAAAATTTTCAGTTTATCTTTGTATAATTAGGGCACGCTGACTTATCGCTATAATTTTTTTAATTCCCCTCTCTCTCTCTCTCTCTCTCTCTCTCTCTCTCTCTCTCTCTCTCTCTCTCTCTCTCACATATATATATATATATATATATATAGGGTAGGTAAAATATATATATATTATTAGTTATTATTATTATATATATATATATATATATATATACATATATTATTAAGTTATTGTATTGCATATATATATATATTAATAGGTAACTTCTAAATATGACACCCATGAGTGTGTTTCTACAGTGTCCTTTCTACTTCATATGATAATCTATAATATTTCCATTACGTAAATATAATAATAATGGCTGGCCTATATACAATATATTACATATATATATATACATATATTACTGTTATTACTGGTTGTTGTTATATTATATATTATTGTTATTATTGTTGCTATACATATATACATACATATATTGGTCAATTCCAGAATTAAATATAGTTGTTATTATATATAGTTATTATTGGTTATTGTTGCTGTTACATATATGCTGAGAATGAATATTGGTTGGTTGGTTATTATATATATATATATTATTATATTATTATTATAATATATATAACAGCATATATATATATATATATATATATATTATTATATTATTATATATATATATATTGCTATTGTTGTTATTATTATATATATATATATATTTGTTATATGTTATATTATTATATATATATATATATATATATATATATATATATATATATATATACATATAGTTATTATATATTATGTTAGTTATATATATATATATTGGTTATATATATATAACAGTTATTATATATATATTATATATATATATATTATATATATATATATATATAATATATACATAAGGTTATTATTACATATATATATATTAGTTATTATTGTTATTATTACAAGCTATACATATATACGTACATATATATATACATATATATATATATAGTATATATATATATATATATATATATATATATATATATATATATATATATATATATATATATATATATATATATATATAGAGAGAGAGAGAGAGAGAGAGAGAGAGAGAGAGAGAGAGAGAGAGAAAACAATTTAGCTTAATGAAACAAATTGCAGAGAATGAATACAATTGCCCCGCGAGACAGAAACCTCAGAAAGAAATATTAGAATAATAAGAGAAATGAACCTTTTAACAATTAGGGATCATGCTCAAACACATTTATTTCTCCTCTCCGAGGCTTCCAAGATGATAATTCGCAACAGAAACGAAATGAGTCCCAGATTCCTTTAAGAAGAAGAAGTTCAAGAATG
The DNA here is from genome assembly GCA_015478945.1 of Trachelipus rathkii. Taxonomy (NCBI): domain Eukaryota; kingdom Metazoa; phylum Arthropoda; class Malacostraca; order Isopoda; family Trachelipodidae; genus Trachelipus; species Trachelipus rathkii. The sequence continues at coordinate 7,356 of JABUQX010073785.1, read as the reverse complement.
GCTGTTCGAATTAGTGGAGATTCCTGAAGGAATGCAAGGAAAATTAGTGAAGATTCCTTTAATTGAAGGAGGTGGAATAATGTTTCCTGATGGAAAATCATTTTGAAATATTTCTTAAAATTTCTTCTCTTTAAAGGAAGTATGAGTATATATAGAGTGTTATGGTGCATATATATATATATATATAAGGCTGGTTATTGCCACAAGGCTGGGTTGCTACAGCAGCTGGTATAAATAAAAAGGTTAATGTTATATATAGATAATATATATATATATATATATTCGCAATCCCATTATATACTTGCCCCTTTCCCATGGATTCTGTCAACATAAGTTCCATATACCCCGTTCTTATAAATTCCTCCATTTGACATTTGTTTTCACAATACTTCTGGCCACCTTCATCACTCAGAACTAAAATGCAAACTCGTAATCTACATATATCTCGTAACACATTTTCTAGCTTTTCATCCTAATGTATTTTGATATTTTTAATTTAATTGTGGAGCGAAAAGTAACTTGGAAACATACTTACTTCACCCATGTGAAAGCTGCTTCGTACTAATAGCAGTAGATACCTCTTTAATGCTAATAGGCGTTCTCTTTTCCACAGTTCATATTTTTTCTGAAATGAATACGTAGTGAATTTTCAACCTTTTCCATGTTGCTGTTGTAAGAGCTGAGCTTTAACTTTGTTTGAAGAAACTTAAAGGCAACAGGGGGGTTTTAATCAGATATTTCCTTCTCCTAGTTATGTCCTATAAAGAGAGTTCACCAACAATCCAGTAGGTCAATGAAAATACAACCTCATAACTAGTCTCGACAAAGCCCGCCTCTAAGATCGCCAGACAGTTAATTTTCCGAATGGTTTACTTAACATAAGACTACTTAACTAAAAAGATCAACCAACTCCATATCAAACCAATCTACCAAAACATTAAAGAGCATATAATTGCTGATGTACACATAATGGTTTATACATCAACTTTCGTAACATTTAACAAAAAATATTTATCAATAACCTCGTCTAATATCATAATCCCCAGCGACTTATCGCAAATAGTAACAAAGTTTATAATAATAACATATTGAGGAAAGAACAACAAATTTAATTTCCAAAACAAATATATTTTGAAGTTTTTAAAAAAACATTTTCTTAATTTATATCATTTTGTGAGCTTTAATTAAGTTAAATCATAATTCAAACCACCCATCCGGGCAGTCCCCTACCCGTCCCACGCCGCTGTGATCTATTTGAGCTATGAATCAAGTCACTCACTTTCAGTATCCATTTTGGGACAAACTATAACATAAAAATACTTAGCTACAAAAGCACCCAACCAATAAAAGCTTAACCAAGAATTGAAACATCATAACGGTAAACATTTTAAACTATCTTAGATGATCAGATTAATGTACATATGCAAACCCTAACATACCTAGCGTATGAATAATCAGCTAACATCCTTTGAAAAATCCAGCTGATCAAGGTAAAACTAGCTAACACATCATACATACCTCGATCATGTTGTCCCACCGTTGTCGGCATTAGCAAACAGCGGTCAAAGCCCGTATTATCTAACAAAATCCCTTAAACAAAGTGACCAATCTATCAAAGATGCCACCATCGTGAACTATATGATTTGACACTATCTTTCATCAAAGTCGTCATCGTTTTGAGGTAATAAAATCAGTTGACCTTTGAAAACGAGACATTTAGCAAAAGTCATGGCCAAACCTAACATTATTCAGACCAAAACTTAACAGGTTCACGTTTCACAACACATGCATGTCAGTTAAACACAGTGAATTATCTTGACAAAAAACTCAGTAATTTCCTCTAACAATCATCGCTGGGTATTTCCACCATTGTTAGTAATACTTTAACATTAACGTACTTAAACTACGAATAAACAGTTATTTCATAGACCAAGAGTGATCTAAAGCAACACATTACCTTCGAGAGAAAACCCAGGGGATGCGCCCCTGATGATAAGGGGTGCCGAATCCGGCGGGGATCACCCGAAGTGGTGTAAGCGGGCTTTACCCCTCCTCCTCAGCCCGAAGCAGCTTTTCTCTTACGTCAATATTTAATAATTTTGAATGGGTGGGTCTCCCCCTCGGGGGAAACCCAAATGGACGAACTTCGTATACACTGAGTACCTCTATTCATCTAACCACGTCTCCAATTATAGCCAGCGATCGATAAGCTTCTCGCGGGCAGGCTGGGCTTCTAACGTCATCAGCTAAGCCCACCCCCAAGGCGCCACGGCCGACCCGATCGGGATCGACGAGACGCACCGACAGCGGAACCCGCAGTCGGATTGCCGCGCGAAAAAAAACGATCCCTTACAGAGGATCGTTTTTTCGACTCAGATTGCGACTTTCCTTTCGGAAATGCGATCTTGCGACAGCCAAATTAAATTAAAAAAATGAATAATACTGGCGGTGTATGTGCCACGCACGACGCGCCGCGCGCTCGCTTGCTCTCTTCCTCACGGCGCATCGAACACCGGGCGCGCACTGAATTAGCCGTTAGTATAACTTCAATCTCGGGTTTGGGAAAGCCCAAAAGGGCTTAACGCGCGGCTAGGCGTAGCGGCTACGCTCCGGGGCGTGTGACCCCCTCTATAACACGCCTACAGACTTGAAATTTACGCGGATTCGTCCTTATCCCCATATATAGATTTTATTCCAAGTTTAAAGCAAAAGTCTCTTTACTTTTGAGAATCGCATGCCCGCGGTCCCGGATGGCGAGTCATACTACTGACTCGTCCTGAAGATGGTCTTGGTATGGTGGAACGTAAGGATGCCGCATGACAGGACGGTCGGGTGTAACGGATGTATAGTGGTGGTTTGGAGAACGGACCGCCATCTGGGAGACAGACTCAAGTGGACAACAAGTGGAGATGACCGTGAGAAAATGAGGAAATGCCTGGAAGAGAGGAACATGTAGAGTTGGCCCAGGAGCGGATAAGAAAAGGTTGCATAACAGGAAGTGATGGTGGTTTGTGAGGAGGTATATATGGTTTGTAGCCACCTGGCCAAGGATAATGACACCCCACAGTCGACGGAGATGTCATAGTTGAGGGTCAATCGCCTGTTCCCGGTAAAGCTCGATAGGTTGGATTTTGTGCTGACTGCGACGGAGCCGCTCTCACTAATTCTTACTATTTTATGTTGCCGTATACTGTTACGCCACTCTGCCATCCAGTCTGCTGGGACGATAAGATGGTGGATGATGATGAGTGATTGATGATAATATTTATATATATAATATCACTAATACTAATATATATATATAATATATATATATAATAATATCATATATATATATATTATTACATATTATATATATTATTAGGTATATATATATATAATACTCTATAATCACTTATACTGATATATATGATATATAATATATGATATATATATATATTAGGTATAGTATATATATATATAAGTTATAACTCTACTATCTTTGGGAAAGCGCACCACTCTTAATAAAGGAACTTTAGTATTACAAACTTGCATCCGAACATTCTACTTTCAACAGTTCGACTGACTCAAACTGTCATCATTCCTCAGGATAAAAGACACTACAAAAATAAATATAATGAGCATATGTGTATTGCCCACTATTATATTTGTTAGTGTCTTTTTCCTGAGGAATGCCATGAGCAGTTTTGATCAGTCGAAAACGGTGAGATGGACAGTTCTGTATATGTTCAGATTTTAGTACTTTTTCTTTCTATATATACGTATATCTATGATATATATATATAGTTATATATATATATTAGTGAGGTAATATAATAGTATATAGTAGTTTTTGGTATAATATACCTATATATAGTATATATATAGCTAATATATATCTTATATCAGCATATATGCAAGGTCATTAAGTACTTGTACTGTACTTGATACCATGTACTGTACTTGATACTTGTTACTTGATGTGTTAGAGGGCTTCCTGGGGACCTCACTGAAACATTCTAGAGTTCATGACTGTACTTTATTGAAAAAAGTACTTGAACCCAACCCTTAATATATATATATATATACACATACCTTAAAATATATATAATATACTATATAATATTATATATATACTATATATATCCCTATAATATAATACCTATATAATATATATATATAGTATATTATACTATATATATATATATATATATATATTATATAATTGTTTAGTGGCTCCTTTAGAGAAATTTTTTTTAAAATTCTTAATTTGCTCGAGATAGGACTAAGAGGTTTGGCACCACCTGTTCATAGGGGAACAGAGTGCAACCCGGTCCTTTTACCTTTTTGCTTGAACGACTTCCTGCACCAGCGTTTGAATCCTTATGCGCCTAGACAGCACGATCTCTCAGGAAAGCTCCGGAGAACATGATTTTCGAGATCAAATGGGACAGAAGAAATTGCTAGTTCCACTAAAAGGGTGAAACCCAAAACCCCTACACTGAGTGAATAACTCAAGGAGCTACATCGGAAAAAAATTGCACCGAAAAAATTGTTTTTCGTAGACTTTACCTTAGGATCAGAGTTTCGGGTACCAGAGAACAAGAAATATGGTCAGATGACAAGGCCGATCATTACAAGGGAGATGGGTAAGAAAAAAAATATAAATAATAATTGATATTTTGTTATATATACCTTATATATATATATATATTATCATAATATATATATATTGATATAATATAGTATATATATTATATACCTATATATAAATTGATAATATAATATATACTATAATTTGTAATATAATATATTGATACTATATTAATATAGTTAAGTTAATTATATATAATTATAGGTTAATATAAGTAATATATATTATATATAAAAATAAATAAAAAATAAAAAATATAAAAATATAAAATAATAGCAATAAATAAAATAATCCCGCCCCCCCCTATGTTCGTGTGTGGTGTTGTGTGTGTTTTCTGTCTCTCTTTTCTCTATATAGATAATTATATATAAATTATATACTTATTCCTATATACTATAATATATATATATGATATTTATATCGTATATAGTACTAATATATATATATATTATAATATATCATATAATAATTTACTATATATATAATATATATTATATCATATATAATATGTATATGTAAAAATATATATATATAATATTTATATATATTGTATATATATATATAACATATATACGCTTCTACATCAATACCCACAATGGTATTCCCTACTATTATATATATACCTATAAGTTAATAATATATCATATATATAATATATATTACTATATAATATAATATAGTATATATATTATATATTAGCTATATATAACTATATATATATATATATATATAATTTATATATATATTTATTCCATATCCATAGAATATATATATAATATACATATATTATATATATATAGTATATACTGTATATATAAGATATACTAATATTATATATATATATAATAAATAATAATAAAGAAATATATATATATTATACTGGGTTTTTACCTTTATCTATATATATACTTATATATAATAAATATATATATATATATATTAAGATATATATAATATATATCTTATTATATAAATATATATATATATAAGTATATATATTATATTATACTATAATATGGGGTAGTATATATAAATAAGTTATAAAATATTATATATAACTATATACTATATATACTAATTTTAATATAATAACTAATATATAATTAATTAAATAAATATAAGAAAAATAATATAATAGACAAACTACTATATTATAATAATATATATATATATCACCATACTATAATATATATATATTAAATTAAGATCCTATATATATATATAATACACTATATACACTATATAATAATAGTATAATATACAATTTACAATTATTAATTTCGAAACGATATATATATATATATATAATATAGTATATATATACTATATATACTAATATAAACTAATATATATCTATATATACTATATACTAATATAGCTATATATAATAACTATGATAACCTATATATATATACACTATATATAATATATACTTATTTTTTTTGATACTAAGTATATTAATATTATTATATCATATATATATATATCAATATATAATAATAGTACTAAAAAATAATCAATTGACACATAGTAACTATACTATTACTAACTATTGCGGATGAGGCGAGGCTGTGACTAGGTCACCTTGGTCATTCCAATTTGCAATGTAGGGGTTATGAAAGAGATATAGAAGATGGCTGCCCGGGTGGCAGGGGGTGTTAAATGATGCCGAGAATGGAAAAAGAATGAGGGTTCACTATTATTATATGCGGAATGCATCTTGCCTTTGTGATACGTGAATCTGAAAGAAGAGTGTTGAAAGGATGCTGAAAGGTTTTACAGGTGTTAAAAGGAAGTGAAAGTAAAACGTTGATAAGAGTAAGGTTATGTTGTAAGTGAGGACAGTCCCTCGGTGTGAAGTTACGTTGAATGGTGAGCAACTGGACAAGTGTCTGAGTTTAAAAATGGATAATGTTGGATGAAAACGAGGGAACGACGAGATGCGAGTGTCAGTCAGGAACGTTATGCGTAGTTGAATAGGTGGAAGGTGGCGTGCTGGAGCAGTTGTCGTAAAAAGCCACTACATCTTGAGCTGCAACCTAGCGTCTTATATGCCACACAACAACAGCAGCAAACCACACCCACCTCACAGAACACCCAAACACAAGACAGGCTCCCACAACCAACAAGTCACACCATACCAAACCCGACCTTTATTAAAGTTAGTAGTGAAACTAGGGTTTTTGGAATAAGAGTATAATCTATAGTTACAATGAGCTTAGAGCCGAACTGGGACAATCCTTGGGGATGTGTTAGGTGTGAAGAGGAGAGAAATGATTAAAATGAGGAATAAACGCCATTAGGAGTTGCGTGGTGCTCGTAACAAGCAGCAGACAAGGACGTAAATGACACGTCGCCCCAGAGAATAATGAAAAGTACATTGAGAGGTGTTGGTCATGGTAAAAGCCCGAGGATGATAACGTTGTCTAACGGATGTATAGTGTGTTAGGAGATGTTACTGGGAATCGACCGGATGGAGAAACCGAAGAAAGAAAAGTCATGGATTGATCAGTTAAGGGAATTCTGGAGAAGAGGAATTCCCTCTCGAGTTTGGCCAGATGGTTGAGACGACAAGGCGCCACTATTGCCGGACAGAATGGAGCGCAGGTTTTCGGCCTCACGTGCGGGGGCTCAATGTATAGAACGTTGTGCGGCCTACCTGGGTCTATGACGAATAAACCATAACCCAATACAATTGATCTTAGAGATGCCATTCAGTGTTG
>JABUQX010073784.1:0-10000 GCA_015478945.1 Trachelipus rathkii | reverse complement strand
GGGGTTGTGTGTTCACGGTAATTACGAGGACCTGATATTACACGAATTCTTATTATTATTATTTTTTTTTTTATAATAATAATAATAATAAATAATAATAATAATAATTAATAATAATAATAATAATAATAATTAATAATAATCATAATCAAGAAAGTTTTTTATTCAGAAAAGAAAAATCTACATTTATTGGACATATTCCTATTTTACAATTTCATTTACCAAATAATTATAACAGAGAAAGGAATTTTCCCTAGTTATTGAAATGGGTCTAAATAAATGCAACACAGTGTTGTGTCCTTTGAAACCCGAAATACATTAATAATAAATGAACTTAAATGGACGTTAAAGGGAGATTTTTACTTCTCATCAGTGGGATTCCCGAACACATGAGATCCGCGTCGCCTGAATAAAAGTAACCGTCGCCTTATCCACTTGATCTACCTTCCCAAAAAACAAGAACGCTCAAGGAAATAGTGTTTTAAAGCTCCGGTTATTGTTAAATGTTTTAATAATAATTAATGTGGTTAATAATAATAATAATAATACATAATAATAATAATAATAATTTAATAATAATAATCAATATAATAATAATAATAGATAAATAATACATAATAATATAATAATAATAAAATAATAATAATAATTTTAATAATAGTAAGTAAATAATAAATATGAATAAATAATAATAATTAATAATATAATAATAATAATGTTAATTAATATATAATAATAATGAATAATAATGAGAATGAACAAAACACTGAAAATAACACGCAGTAAATAATAGTAATGAAAAGACAAACACTACTTAATTAATACGAAATGGAATAAATAATAATGGACATATAAATAAAAACTTTTGTAAATAGACAGTTGTTAAATAATGATAATAATGATATCCCCACAAGGGGGTATTGATTCTTGTTACGAAAAAAATTAGTGGTAGTCTGATGGATAAAAATGTTCCAATTAATGAAAATGTTATATTAAATGATACTTATGTCAAAGAAAGGTTTGAAATTGATGATTCAAAATGTGTTGGTAATGTACAAAGTAAAAATTTTGTTACAACTATAGACCCTTTGCATGTGGGATATATCTTTTTTAAATCAAATTCATTAAATGATGTATCTGTTATGAACCATAAAATGGAAGGTGAGAGCAATGAGACAAGTCGCTTGTCAAGTCCAGCTTACATAAGTACTGTAAACTAGCGATGCTATAACATCGAAAAAGTTGCAGTCGATGCTAAGACAGACAAGAAAGCTTGTGAGATTGACGACTTGAAATTATATAGGGTGCATGACATATTAAATAATGTAGACTATCTTGTTGATTGTGGTTCGGAAAAAAATATATTATCTGGGGACGCTCTTGCAAATAGCAAGCCACCCATGGGTTATATGCAGGCGGCAAACAATTCTAAAATTGCCATATATGACATTAAAGTTATTGAATTTGATCTTAATCTAGGTAGGAAATATGTTGATAAATTTTGTTGCAAATATTGAAACTAATATATTAGGCTTATCATTTTTGAAAATTTTTGAAATGGGTATAGATTTTAAACGTGATTTATTGATTGATCCTATTACAAACAAAACGATAAAATTGAGTAGATATGAAAATTTTAATCTTAAGTATTAGCAGGAATATTTTCTCTCTAATCTGTCTCTCTCACTTCCTCTCTCTCTCTCTCTCTCTCATCTGTGCACGTTCCTCGTAGTTCTTTATTCTTTAAAGAGGTATTATTGAAATATAAAGAGTTGTTTTTGACCCATATTTGAACTTAAAAATAACACCATATTAAATTAAAAACAAATGGAAACTGGGATGATTTTTTGAATTAAAATACTGAAAATAAACAGCTCAGTATTGATCACATCATTTAATAGATAAGAGCGAGTCAAGTAAGCTACTGACGAAGAAACCCTCCTTTATACCTGAAAAAGTTTTTCTGATCCGAACTAGCCAATACTCTTCCATATCATTGAATATCAAAAGGACCTCCCATAGCCTGAGCCACGACGAATTTCCTTCAAAGTTTTATATGTTCAAACTCGTCGGAATTTTAATAATCAAGCGGCCACAGGGTTCTAAGGAAGAACAAGATTCTCAGTTGGCTTTTCCTCCAAATTGTCGTTTTAAGAGAAGAGTAACAACAGAGTTGAAAATCATATCAAGACTTTCAGAGTTGAACAAAAGATCGGAGATTGATAACATTACGGTTCTGCCACCGCTGCAGGGATGCCATGTTTACTAATTAAATTAGGAAAGCAAATACTATACCACGTCTTGGATTTGGACACAGTGCTCCTACTATGCGATACCCATTATCTAAAGAAAATAAAAAATTACTTTACTTAACTCTCCGAATCGTTTGGAAACTATAGCTAAATAAATGTTTTGCCCATTGGGTTTCTTGTGTATCATTCACGTCGTTTGTGCTCCTATAAAGTGCATCGATATTCTTAACCACCTCTCATGACATTAGAACAACACATTGCGTTCATACAGGGATTGATTTTATTAATTCACACTCAAAACAGAAGGGAACACAATAATCATCCTGGAACAGGTATATAAAACGACTACAATGTTTGAATATTCAGCTTAATCAATCCCGCAAAATGCCAAATAGGTGCAAATAGGATTAAATCGATTATTTTGGGATATACCGATTCATATATAAAGCTCACTTCATTTCACAACATTTTAGAAGTCCAGAAGTGAAAAGAAATAATTAGACATCTCAAACGAAAACCATTAGAGACTAAGAGTTTTTTCTCGGAAAGAATTGGCTTCTACGGATCATCCATTAGTACTGTTTTTCAGCATGTGATAGCAACCATTTAAATATCTTCCTGAGGTGGAAAAAACCTTATAATAAAGCTTTTTGAAAGATGCTAAAAAGTCAGTATTAAAACAATAACACACCTACTTACCTGCAGCACTTCAAGCCCCTTTCAAAATTATTGTACACACGCACTACGTTAGGCGCAGCGAGGAGTTAATAATGACTCCCAAATGACTCGAAGAGATCCGCCCTAAGAAGCCTTTCTACGTACCTATTAGCGCCTATGAAGGAAATATGATCAAGCTAACAAACTACTCGTCTGTTTAACCAAAATCTTAAATAAATATGGATATTTACTCGCCGGAAGGGGACTAACAATTCATACCCAGTCTCGTGAATTATTGCAAAAATATAAACGGATAAATGATTGCAAAAATTACAATATACGGGAGATACGAAGTTTGAACCTGTTGAGTTCATACAAAGTCACATGGACATTGATTAATAAAAAGGTCACTCCTTTGTCTGAATATCTTCTAAACAACAAAATTAATAATGATAATGATGATTGCGATGAAAATAATGAAGAAATGACGAATTCAGAAAAAGAGGCGCAGCCTTCCTCTCCACTCATCAAAAGAAGCACTGTGATTGGTCTATCGACGAGTGAAGCAGCCAATCAGAACGTGGTACCAACTACTACCACTAAGAATGAAAATTTTGGCCCTTTAAATAGATACTATTACGAACCACCTTCACCTACGTTAAAAGGGTGGAATACAAGAACCATAAACGAAATCACCATGTTAAATTGAGTAAACCTGGATACTAACAGGGACAAACAGGGTAGGATTATAGAGAAAGAAATATTTTGAGATTACAGGGAAAAACAAAACGTTGAGATTATAGAGATTTAAGTGTAACTACATCTCCATCCTGATCCATTATGGAAGAGAATGGATAATGTTAAACAAGACCAGCACTAATAATATAGAGAAAATAAAGAAGATGTAAATAATAATTTAATCGAAATAAAAAGAGTAAATTTAATACAAAAGCTGCAAAGTTGAAGCGCACGTGTTGAATAGTGAGGAATTTCGCAAAGGAAGAAATTGACTATGGCAGACATAAGTGAAAGCAAAATATAGATAAATATATACAATCGTTATTAACAGATGAGAAGAAAAGGTCATTAATTATTAAAAAAACAAAAATTTTGTTTAAGAAGAAGGAAGTCCATTTGTATGTTGACATTTCATTAAATTATGCCAGAGTCATATTGCCTGATGAGTGTATTGATGAGATAATAAAGATGACACACCTGCGTGGTCATCTTGGAATTAACCCCTGTTTAACCGCAGTAAAGGCAGAATTTGTTTTTCAGAGCATGCATAAAAGGGTGAAAAATATTGTGAGAACTTGCCCTCAGTGCCAAATCAGTAAAGTGGGGAGAAAAATAAACTCCGCCTTCGGTAAATACAAAGAAGTCTCATATAAGTTTGAGACTATGCACATAGACATATTGAAAATGTTTGTGTAGATGATACAAATATTTATTAACGCTGATCGATCAATACTCCCATTACGTCCGGGCGATCCCATTGAAGGATATCACAAAAGAAACAATAGTAAAAGTATTGATAAACCAGATCATCCCCCACACAGGAATACCCAGCCACTTGGTCTCAAAACAGGGAAGTAACTTCACTTCACACTTGTTTGAGAGTGTGTGTAGGTAACTGGGTATTCTTCACACGACCACGGCAACATATAGTCCCTTTAGTAATGGGAAATGTGAAGTTACGAACAAGATGATTATAAACAGTATTAGAGCTATGTTGGTTGAACCTGGGATGGAAAACCAACAGTGGTTAGACGTTCTACCCTTCGTTTTATTCGCCATTCGTCTAGCCCCTATCTCCGAGAATGGGATTAGTCAAAGTAAGCTGTTATATGGGCAGAAAATAAACATTCCTGGCGGCCTATTAAATACAAATGTCCCAGACACCCCAATGTCCAATGACACATATATTGAAAAGCTTGCAGGGTTAATAACCAAGCCTCTTGCACAAAGAACAAATCTGCGCAATAGGAATCTTTCTCCGGAAAACTTGAAAGAGGCAAAATATCTATTGGTAAAGAACCAACAGTACAACATCGGAAAGCTCGAACCCAAATATCACTGCCCCTACCATGTAGTCAAAATAACTAATAGTAATGCCCACATAATAAAAGGAGACAAGGTGGTAATTGAAAACCTAAGAAATGTTAAAATATTCTACAGTCTAGTTCCATCTCCTTCTGATAAAAAGAAAAACACAGGATAAATGAAAAAGAGGAGAGAAGTGTGAGACGAAAGTAAATATCTCTTGAGGAAGATAAGAGTAAAAGACGATGCAGTGGTAATTAATACGAGAACAAAACAATTTGTTAAAGGTGGTATTTATTCATATTTGTAGTTCTTTCCCCTTTCTCCAGTAGTATTTTCAGCTGTTCTTCACTCTACTTTCCTTTACATTTAATGTACATTCAGAAGGAGTATGAAAGAAATATCTGTGAAAATATAAACAAAGGCGTCACCTCAGTTTATGAGACAGCCATTCCTTCTACTCTCCAGAAAGTCACCAAATATTCAGAGAAACTAAGACAAGGAAGGTTTTGTGAGACATATGCATGTATGTCATAGTGTGTGTGCACCTATGTACGAGGCAAACTTGCAAGCTTCTTGTGTACACAAATAATATTCGTTGGTGAACCTATTTCAAATAAAAACTGTTAACTGTGTAGAAATAAATGCTTGGCACTTTCCCCCCCTTCAGGGAGGAAAACGCCAAATATTTGAATCTGATTGGCGAGGGAGTCCGAGAAAGAACAAGCGAAAAGCTGATTCGAGAGTATATTAGGGACTTCGAGGGAGTGAAGTCATGGTTAGAATAGGTTTCTGTGCACAATATTAATACTGCTATAATTACGAGTATTATAACTTAATTATAGCTGATTTATTGTGCCGATTATTACCATATTCATTTACAAAGTATCAATTGTCAATATTATTTACCTGAATTAATAAATACTAAAGAAACAGTGCTATTATTTCAATCACAGATTTAACTGATTGCATGTCATTATTTAATAGATGCCTCGAGAATCTCGGCTTATATCTCTGTTGACCCCTTATAGTGACCCTGAATTTAATTACAAGTAATTAAAACACCCTCTGATTTGGAGTCAAATACGGTGAAAATTGCCGGTGTAATCAAAACTGTATGAAAAAATCTGTGTAGTGAAAATAAAACCATAGTGCGATTAATCAAATTATGATATTTGACCATAAATAAACTGTGTAAATCAAATAGTTAGCAACGTGAAGAATTAAACAATCTATAATCTCGAAAATAATAAGAAATAAGTCGTTGCTAAATTTAAATTTGAAAAATAAAAACGCGGGTAGTAACTGAAGAACGACGCTACCCAAACATTTGGAATTTTCAAACGAATTTTCCATCTTAGGCTTAACGTTTCTGTGACATTGAAATAAAGTTTTGTATTCAGTAAAATAATGGTTTCGACAAAGAAACTTGCACGCAAAGAACTCCTTGAAAGGAAAGAGGGGGATTAGAAAATCACCTTCTCCTCTACAAGATCAACCCCTTAAGGTAGGGGAACAGCTTTCTGCTTCCTCCTCCGAAAGTGAGTCTCTTGAAATGACGCCGCGAAATGCCCGCTCAGGAACAAGACCACGGCTTCAAGAATATGTCTCCATTGAAGACTTATAACCATTTAACTTCAAGTCAGTTACCAGCGTTTGATTCTTATGATGTCATCAGTTGGCTTAGTGCTACGAATGCTATATTCAAACTCAATCACATCGATGATACACATGAACGTGTTCGTTTGTTAGCACCAATTTTGCCAAACACTTTGGTATCGAAAATTAAATTTCCACTCAAAGAAAATGCTTATCAGCTGCTTTTAGAAGATATCGAACAAACTTATCTTCCCGCCCTTCGTCAACGAATTCGTGAAATTTTCAAGAAAGGAATGCGACCTGACGAGCTCCCGAGTGAATATCTCAATCGGGTGAAAGATGTGCTCGGTTACAAAAATTTCGATGTTTTGGTGGACAATAACCCTAAATTTGCTATCGAGTTGTTTCTCGAAGAACTTCCCACAAACGTCCAAATAACATCCATCGCATGGTCAAGGTCGCAGATGACTTGTTCAAAAACTTCATTCAAAAGGACAGAAAATACCAACAGACAAACAACGAACAATATTGGGGGTCTGTTAATGCTGTGCGAGCCAATACAGACAGGCGTGAGGCAGACTCTGCGAACCGACCGAGTCTCGCGCGCGACAATGAGCGCAAACCTGACTCTGCTCGTAACGATGACAACAACATTTCAACTGTTCATTCAAGGACAAAGCCACTCAGATGAAGAAAGAAATATGAGACGGAGATGAAGTCAGCATCGAAATTCAAGGTCAGATGATCATGGATTTAATAACACTTTTAATAATGCTGCCCAGGAGTTATGTTATTATCATTCTCGCTTCTTACATAGGGCATACAGATGTGAGTCCAATGAATGTCCCCTCTATCCATTACTTTTTGCCAATGGCGAAATGAACGCCACACGTAATGTGAATCAAGCTTCGGAAAACTCCTAGATCGGCTGTCTGCCCCACCATCTAGCGACAGTCGTAACAGAAAATATAGATCAAAGTCGGAAGGTAACATTCCATCCAGAAGTCCAAGTTATCAACAATTCTGATATTAATTGTGAAAATAGTGTTAAAATAAACTTAGAACATTCGAGTACTGGTGCTAATAATAATAATAATAATAATAATAATAATAATAATAATAATAATAATAATAATAATAATAATAATAATAATAATAATAATAATAATAATAATCATAATCAGAAAGTTTTTATTCAGAAAAGAAAAATTACATTATTGACATATTCCAATATTTTACAATTTCATTATACCAATTAATTATAACAGAAAGTAATTTCCCTAATCTGAAATGGGTCTAATAAATGCAACACAGTGTTGTGTCCTTTGAAACCCGAAATACATTTAATAATAATGAACTTAAATGAGTTAAAGGAGATTTTACTCTCCATCAGTGGGATTCGAAACACTGGACTCCGCGTCGCTGAATTAAAAGTAACCGGTCGCCTTATCCACTTGGCCATCTACCTTCCCAAAAAAAGAACGCTCCAAGAATAGTTTTTAAAGCTCCCGGTTATTGTTAAATGTTTTAATAATAATTAATGTGGTTAATAATAATAATAATAATAATATAATAATAATAATAATAATAATAATAATAATAATATATAATAATAATAATAATATTAATAATAATAATAATAATAATAATAATAATAATAATAATAATAATAATAATAATAATAATAATAATAATAATAATAATAATAATAATAATAATAATAATAATAATAATAATAATAATAATAATAATGAGAATATGAACAAAACATGAAAAAACACACCAGGAAGATTCCTAATCAAATGTTAAACAGTTCTAGCTATAAATGGAGGCCAAAATAATGGTCTATATAATCATAAAGTTATTAAATAATGATATTGTGGAGGATTTGCATGCTCCTTCACAGGATAGAAATAAAATTTTACCACCAAACATTAGTGGTAGTATGATGGATGAAAATATTCCAATTGATGAAAGGTTATATTAAATGATACTTATGTCAAAGAAAGGTTTGACATTGATGGTTCAAAATGTATTGGTAATGTACAAAGTAAAATATTTATTACAACTGTAGACCCTTTGCATGCGGGATATATCTTTTTTAAATGAAATTCATTAAATGATGTATCTGTTATGAACCATATAGTGGAAAGTGAGAGCAATGAGACAATTCGCTTGTCAAGTCCAGCTTACATAAGTACTGTAAACGAGCGATGCTATAGCATCGAAAAAGTTGCAGTCGATGCTGAGACAGACAAGAAAGCTTGTGCGATTGACGACTTGAAATTATATCAGGTTCATGACATATTAAATAAGGTAGACTATCTTGTTGATTGTGGTTCTGAAAAAAATATATTATCTGGGGACGCTCTTGCAAATAGCAAGCCCCCCATAGGTTATATGCTAGCGGCAAACAACTCTAAAATTGCCATATATGACATTAAAAATATTGAATTTGATCTTAATCTAGGTAGAAAATATATTGATAAATTTTATGTTGCAAATATCGAAACAAATATATTAGGCTTATCATTTTTGAAACATTTTGAAATGGGCATAGATTTTAAACTTGAATTATTGATTGATCCTGTTGCAAACAAAACGATAAAATTGAGTAGGGATAAAAATTTTAATATAAAATATGCGCATGAAAATTTTATCTCTAATCTGTCTCTCTCACCTCCCCTCTCTCTCTCTCTCTCTCATCTGTGCACGTTCCTCGTAGTTCTTTATTCTTTAAAGAGGTATTATTGAAATATAAGGAGTTGTTTTTGAACCCATATTTAACTGAAAATAATCATATTAAATTAAAACAAATGGAAACTTGGGATAGAATTTTTGAAAAATATAAAAATAAAAACAGCAGTATGAGCACAGCATTAATAGATAAGAGCGGTCAAGTAACTACTGACGAAGAAACCTCCTTTATACCTGAAAAAGTTTTGATCGAACTAGCCAATACCTATCCATATCATGTGAATATCAAGGGACCTCCCATAGCCCTGAAGCCACGACGAATTCCTCATAAGTTATATGCTCAAACTCGTGCGGAATTTAATAATCTGCTGGCCACAGGTGTTTTGAGGAGAACAAATTCTCCGTGGGCTTTCCCAATGTCTGTTTTAGAGAAGAGTAACAACAGAGTGAGAATCATATCAGACTTCAGAAGTTGAACAAAAGAGCGGAGATTGAAACATACGGTCTGCCACTGCTGCAGGATGCCATGTTTACATTAAAAGGAAGCAAATACTATACACGTTTGGATTTGACACAGGCCTACTATGCGATCCCATTATCTAAAGAAAATAAAAAATACTTTACTATAACTTCGAATCTTGGAAACTATAGCTATAAATGTTTGCCCATGGGTTTTGTGTCATCACCGTTTGTGCTCCAAAAGTTCATCGATATTCTCACCCAGGACATTAAAAACACTTGCGTCTACATGG
>JABUQX010073783.1:0-42436 GCA_015478945.1 Trachelipus rathkii | reverse complement strand
ATATCCCCTTACAATCTTGGCATAATTTATTTCAATATTTTTATTATTTCATTGCATCCCTTAAAGTCACTTTTGAGTATTGTCATTCGACTCATTCTATATAAATATAATATACATAATATTTAAAAGTAGTAAATTATTAAAATATGACAGCTTAGAAGACTAACGTAAATAAAATACATAGTAAAATTAGTTAAGTAGAAGCCTACAAACAGCAGTCTGCAGGCTTACAACCTACTGTAAATTGTAACAAAGCGTTAGGAGTAGCGGTGGTTGGGAAAGGTGTTCTGCTATTTTTATAAATCATAATTGGTAAATTTTTATAAATCATAATATATTTTGTTTATTATAATATTGTTTTTTAATTTCAAGTAATCCTTATATTTGAAAAATGGAAATACTCAAGTGAAATATCATATTAGCCCTCTTTTATATTTTTTAAAAAATACATTTGTTTATTGAAAAAAAAAAAACGAAAAAATATGAAAAAAAAAAGAAAAAAAAAAATGGAAGAAAGGAAAGGAATCAGGAAAAAAAACAAGATTAGAAAAAAAAAACGGTTTTTTTCCCAACCCTATATAATATATATTATATAATATATATAATTATATATATATATATATATAATATATATATATTATAATATATATTTATATATATAATATAGAGAGAGAGAGGAGAGGAGAGAGAGAGAGATATTATATACACGCTTACCCTGGCTCAATCGGTATTTAGACGCTGACCCTTGGCTAAACCCTGGATGACCTACATTCCTTAGTTTCGGACAATACCTTCTAATTACCTAGAGAAAGTTCCCCTCCTAGAATAGGGCATAGCCCGTGAGTTGAACATATAATAAATAAATAAATAAATAATAAATAAAATAAAATAAAAATAAATAAAAAAAAATATATATATACTATATATATCTATATTTTTATATAGGTAATTTATATATATATATTATATATATATATATTATATTATATATATATATATATATATATTAAACAAATATTCTTTTCCTGCTAGACTTAAACAAGTTTTTAAAAGAACATAAAGAAAACATGATTTGGAACATTTAATGAGCTTTCTTTTCTCTCTGGCTCTTGCACAGACATTAAAAATTTTGAGCACACACCCCTTCGGATTAGGCTCTCTCTGTTGAGCGTGTGGGTATTTAATGAAACTAAAAACAACAAAAAGATATGTAGATGATAAATATTTTGCATATTAGAGACATTTTCCACACTACTCATTCACTACATATCAACACTCTGTCGCCCTATATTTAGGTTCAATAGTAACCTGATACAGATTCTTCTCTTACATTTTCGAATGTCTAAATTGTCAGATCCTCTTCTTCCTTTACCACATCTGTGCACAGAAGCTATTTTTACTTTAACAAGGCATTAATTTTTAGAGCTCAGTTCAGCTCTCCTTTTAACGAAAATCCAAATCTACTTTAATTAATAGAACTTGTAATGTCTGTTTAGATTCCACAGGAAGCTTGAGTTTTTGACAGCATATATTTATAAAAAACGAACTTTTAAAACAATGAGATCCTTCATAAAAAGTATATATGAATCTGTCAGACATCCTTCAGGTCATCCAAAGAAGATTTTATATTTTTCCCTTCCATTTGTGGATCTCTCATTTGTTCTCATGGCGAAGGAAGTGCAGTCCTATCTCACTCAATTCTATCCTCACATCAAATATAATATTGTTCTGACAAATTAGCTTAAAATAGCTAATTTCTTCAAATACAAGGATCAAATGCAAACTGCGTTTAGATCTGGGGTGACCTACAGCTTTAATTATCCTCGTTGCAATAGAGGCACCTTTATTGGTTCTACGTCTATACCCCTTCTAGATCGCATTTGTGAGTATTAATTAATTAGCTATAGGACCCTTTCTCCACCCACGGTGAAGGAACTCTCCTCATCAAATTACATGAGGCCAGCTGTAAAGTAACCCCACGTTTCGTCACTTCCAAAGATTTTGACTGATCATCTAGATCCTCAATCACTTCTTATCCTAGAATCACACAACTCGATAGCCCAATTAACTTAGCTTCAACAACATTAGGGCTCATATGCTTCTCCAACCAGTCAAAAAAAAATTGTAGGTTCTGTGATCAAATCTCTTTCAGCATTGATAATAGTCATATTTTTCTTTAAACATTGAACATTTTAAGATATTTTGTGAAACTGTCACAGGATTGGTTAGATTATTTGTTTAGTTATCAGATATTGCTTCTGACACTGGGCTTGTGATTCCATATCATTTTTTATTCACATTTTTATATAGATATATTTTATTTTCTACTTTTTCTTTATAATTCCTTTTTATATATATAATATTACTAATAAGTATTTGTTATATAATATACAGCAGGGTAAAACAATAAATATATATATATATATATATTTACCAGGATACCACACATATATATTATATATGTTATATTTACTATTATATATATTCCTTATATTTTCATTATATTTATATATATTAGTGATATATTACTATTATATAATAGTTTATTATATTTTATATAACATTTATTATAGATAAGAAAAAATATATATATACTATATATATATATATATATATATATATTATTTATTATTATTAATCATAAATATAGATATAATAATATACAAATATAATACTATAATACATTATAAAATATATATATATAATCAATTTAAAATAAAAATATTTTGTTCCGTTACTAGATGGTATCGAATCGTGTTTCTATTTCTTATAAACCGTATAAGCCGATTTCCGAGTGCTTTTCAAAAACTTAAAAGTTCAGGGAAAGTTATTATAGGTATATTATTTATATATATGGTGTTTTGTTGTTGAAGAAAGTTAAGTGCAGTATATATGACTCAAAGGATTGAATTTGATTTTTTTCAAAACTGAATATATATTAGTATTAAACATTGGTTGAAATAGGTATCAGTAAGTACTGGTGTAGAAAATATCATTTTGTTGTGTATACCTATTTTTATAAGAAATAGTTTATAGTATGTGAGAAAGATTTATGTGGAATATCTATAGGGAAGTTATAGGCTTTATTACAATCTCTTGATTGTAAAAGTTTTTATGAAAAAGTTACTGAAATGTCATATATAAATATATTTGTGAAATATCTAATTAAACAATATATGTATGACATACATGGTTTTTAAGAAAGGAGAGATCATGCAGATAAATACCTTTTCGGAATTTTATGGAAATAATTTCTCACTCCATTGACCGGCGAGACCCAGTTAGATATATATTATTTAGACTTCAAGCATAAAGTCTTATTAGATAAGATACCCCACATAAGGCTGATAACAAAGTTGTTTGCAAATGTTGTATAGGTGGTAATATATAGTGCAGGAGGGTACCCGAGTGGTTGGATTAAAAAGAGCGACATGCTCAGGTTGTGTGAACAAAATGTAGGGCTCACTATCTGGCATGTCAATAAAGTCATTCTATGCACGTAATTTATACAAGTAGAGAGTGGTGTCCCACATACTCGTGCTCTCTAGCAGGCTCGGAGGGCCACTATGAGATTTTTAGAAACAATATATTTTTTTCATTGTTTGGATAATATTCATTTCTTTGGGAGTGAGAGATAAGATTATCTCTTATTTTTTTTTGTAATATACCATAGTACATAGGTACTAATAATAATAAATGAAATTATTATTATTTAACAAATTAAATATATATTAATAGAATCAGTATGAAATTCTGATTAAACGGTATAAAAAGGGCAGGTAAATTATACTTATATAGCTTATATTATTAATAAATTATAAATAACTTATAAACTAATAATATATATAAAAATAGATCATAATCTTTCTGCAAGTTTTTGATAGTACGCTAATATCATATTATAATGTAAAATAATTATATTAGTATATATATATATTGATTTCGTTGTGACATTAAATTATTTAAGATTACTATTATGTGTAGGTATAATACTAAAGTGGTGCCACTTTTCTCATAAAGTTTAAAAAAATGTTTAGGAATACATAATGTAATTGGATGTATTCATAATTCATATAAAATAAATCTCTTTGGAATTTTATAATAAACATTTCATGGTTTTTTATCTATTGATAATAAAGAGACAAATAAAATAAAATTTTATTAACTTTTAAAAAATATTAAGTGATATATAGTTCCTTTTCACAAGGGTATCATCAAATATATAATAAAGATTATACTGATTAAGACAGAAAGTTAGAAAAATAATAGTTAGGTATCTTATGATTATTAAAGCAGTAATCTGATATTGATATTAAGACATCTTACAAATCAGTGTTTGTAGGGAAGCTCAAGGTAATAAAAGTCGACTAATAACGATGTAGCTATAACAATATGGTAATAAAATAAAATCACAATGATTGTTTTTCCAAGTTGCAAAGGAAGTTATATAGTTTTACAGCCCCGTTTTTAATAGTTATGTTACCCCCAAAAAAAATACTTACTTATAGATATAGTTTAATTGATACAGAAGTAGTAATATAGGCGGCTTATCCCTTATTTAAGGAAAATAGATAGATGATGCTGGAAGAGAGAAGTTGCAATAGTTATAAAGCATTACAATAGAGATGTTATTTCATAAGACTTAGTAAATAGGTAAAAATAATCATATATATAGGGAGATGAAGGAGCTTAGGAAACATAATTTTCTGTTTAAAATTCGGAATAGGCTAGATATATTTCTTTAGAAGGGGACACGAATAATACCAAGTTCTACTCTCAAAATATTTACTAATCTATTTAAACAATACAGACACCTCAAATAAAATTATTCTATATTTATAGTAGGACCATGTGGAAAGAGTAGAACTCAAGGTGATGAATATACTATAGATTGAAATGTCTAAGCTCCTACAAAATAATGACAGCTACAAAATGATACAGAAAGGAACATTTATTTCATTAAATTCCTTTAAAATACTAATGGAAAGAAGGACCTCTGCTTAAAAAGAAGTTCTACAAAATATCAATGTCAGAAACAACTTCTGCTTGAAATGGTAAACTTAGAATATAACTTTATTAATTAGATGGTGTATATTGCTTATTAGCATCAAATTAAGTACATTTTTAGACTAAGCGTAAATGTGCGTATGATATTTTAGTAGCTTATAGAGAATCACTGGAGTTGTGTAACTTACCGCCATCACTTGGTGCTTGGATAGTGTGTGCAATGGGAGGCGGGAAATTTTACCGAATCACCTTCAGTGGTTCCTTCACTCGGCTCATCTTAGGCTTGGCTTCTGGTACCGTATGGAGTGGATAAAATAAATCAGAATAAATAACAATCAGTAAAATATAAAAACTGCTGTTTTATTCTAAAAACTGATGATTATAAAAAACATTCTTAATAAAAACATCCTCACAATCCAAAAATTGATATATAGTTAACTATGTAACTATATAGCTATAGTTTTTTGTTTTATCGATAGTTAGTATATGGTATAGATAATATATTGTATGCTGACCATTATGTTAAGGATTATTGACTAAAGCCTTTGGTAGGTATATATTAGGGTTTAAGGTTGTTAGTCCATGTTTATGTGAAGTATATATGTGTATATTTAGATTAAATATTTTGTTATTATGACTGTAGAATTAGTCTCATTAATAGGCCCATGAGACTTACTTAACTCTTGTCTTTATTTCTATATAAAATTACTCTTACGTTCTTATTTTACCTATTTTAACTTAGTCCTTAATTTTCATACGTAAATGATGAGAATGATATATGTGCCTTATAGATTAGCAACAAGTTTTAGAATAACCATGATTTATATAACTTTCTTTTTCTTATTATATTCTTCGCTGCAGCTCTTGTAGGATTACCCTTCAAACTTCAGAAATTGAATGATATGACTCAGCCCCTAAATTATAAATTTGAGTAGTATTTCTAATCATATATCCTGACTCATTAGTACAATGTAAGATCGCACAAAAAAACATAAAATATTAATAAATTATTATATATGTTACAATGAAGTAATTACTTAAACCATGTTTGTGTGTTATAGCGAATATGATTATGACGATTATATTGTGACATTTTTCAGACATTTTATTTTAGAGTAAGTGACTTGTCAGGATGTTAATGCAAATTCATGCTTGATATTTTTATTTTCAGAAACAGGAAATATGTTAACGAGCATAGCGTCTGTTTAATTAATTAATTTATTATTATTTATACGTGACATAGAGAACATTAGTTGTAATTTTATTACCACAAAGCTAAGTGTCCCTATTCCAAACAATATGATAATGGAACGTCATCAATTAATAGCGTATGAAAGAAAAATCTGAAGCACAAAAACCCCTACAACTTCAAAAATAACAAATAACAAATAGACCAGGATTCAAATATAGAGTTGTTAAATTGAGTGAATTATGAAATATTCTAATTTTAAATAAATAATTTTAATTGACAATTTTGAAACTTACAACATTTTAATTGAACATTATTTCCAATGTATCAAAAAAGTATACTTATAATGAATCAATTATTTTTTGTTTTACTAGGAAATTGAAAATTACTCCTAATAAATTTGATAAATAATTACTCCTAGTGTTTTCTTTTATTGATCTTAATTTTCAATCATTCAGGGATATACAATATTTTTCTTTATAATGGTTTCTTCAGAAGAAATACTTACATGGTACCACATTGTCTTGTCCTTGTATCACGTGAGACTATACGTAACATATGTAAGGAAGAAAGTTTGTTTTTTACCTAATAACTACTTTTAAAAGTAATATTATATGAGGTAAGAAAATTCCAATAGATTATCTTGTAACTTAAGTTAGTTAAAAATAATAAAAATATGGAAAATAATAATAATAATATAACATAATTATAATATAAAAATAATAATACATAAAATAGTTCATAATTAATAATAAATTATAATAAATAACATATATTAATCAATATAATATATGAATAATAATAATATAAAAATAATAATAAATAATAACACTGGCAACTAAAAAAAATTTTTTTTGCGCCTCAAGGATATATTTATCTCCTCATTTATTAGCATATCGGTGGCTGATTTCAGACATACATTAGGTTTTCCAGTGAGCTTTCTTCGAGTACACGGTTGTTCCAGAGTATCCTAAACATATTCTTTTTTAAATGCATTCTTAATGTATTAAGTTATTAATGTTCTTTTTAAGGGACACCTAATTATTTATTTTTCTATTTCAGAACACTATGAAGTTACTTCACGAAAAGCCTTATTGACATAACCAATTATATTTGCTACATCTGCTGATGAATATTGTAGGAACCAAGAAGACATATTACTACTTGTGAGCAGCCATATCTGGCATACTTTGAATGAAACTCGGAGCCAAGATAAGTCTTGGCTCCCCATATGGTCTGTAAAACGTGATGTCGAAATCTACGTCAGTGGAAAAATGACACGAAAAAAAGTTAAAATTTGTGTCCTATCTGTATGGAAGACCAAATATCACCACAGTGCTGTTATTATTGTCTTGGTAATGGACAAGATCAATCGTTACAAAGAACTTAGAAATTTGAGTTCGGATTTGGATCAGCCATGACCTGTACCACACTCCGACGATTCCCCATCCCAGTGTTCACTACACTCACCAGACCTACATTGTTGATGAAGAAATATCAAATTTGTTGTGCACACGTGCAGATAGTGTAGTGAATATGACATAACATACTTTACACACAACAGCCGTACGAATAGAGATCACTATTAGTACAGAGTTAAGTCTCTCCAAGGCAGTTCTGGCTTTTAGCATCGAGCTATGTCCCGAAATAGCAGCTCGATGTAAAAAATTTTTTCGTGGCAAGAAGATGTACGATCTTCCTTTTTCATTGAAAGAAAAAGACCTCGTATACTGTAGGAACATCCCTGACTCCTACTCCAAATGGGGATACCTAAATACCGACCAGCAAGATTGGCGATTGTTTATGGGTAGTTCAACGAGAAGCTTGAAGTGCGTTTTTATTGTATACATGGCATATTATGCATCATTCCCAATAGATCACCAACAAACGAAGAGGAATATGAAAAATATAAGAATATCTCTGCCTAAGCTAGATTATAAGTAACACATAGGTCTATATGCGTTGATTGAGTATGTCAACATACTTCCTGGGCAGCAAGCGAGATATACTAAGCACCCTTGTTTAAATGTTGGAAAGTAGGGCTAAAAGAAGACCACTGGGGAAAAAGTTTAATGGCCTGCTAGGGAAAATATAACTGTAGGTGCATCAAATATCAACGAACCACTGGTTGACAGCGGAAAAATTATTTTCCCACACTCCACATCAAACTAGGACTGAATAAGCAATTTGTTAGGGCCTAGACAAAGATGGAATGTTTCAAATATCTTTGCAGATTTTTTCCAGGGTTGAGTATGGAGAAACTCAAAGCTGGAATCTTAGCGGCCCTCAAATTCGCCAAATATTCAAGGATGACAATTTCATAAATTCCATGATATTGTCACAAGCATCTTGCCTGGAAAGTTTGTCTTGTTGTTCAGAACTTTTGGCAACCTAGATTTGCCAACCAGTAACTCGTTCAAAATGCTTCAGATTCAAAAAATGTTGAATGCTAATCATGACAAAAGTCACTTCTACATAGTCACCTTAAAATCCGTCTTCCGATTCTAGGATGTTATATAAGGGAGAGTTCCCATCAACGACTATCAGGGATGAAGAAGTACAAGCGAAGATGGGAATACACACATGATGCAACTATTTTGAGCTTCAAATGATTGTCCCATTCTACACAAGAAGACAATCATTTAGACAGCGATTTGTAATGCCTTAATTGTTTTCATTTTACTGAATTGAATGTTTTGACCTATTACCATTTTATGTATTTGTATTAAACATTGTGATATATATACTTTCGTATTTTTTTTTGTGATTACGTTACAACCTAACATAATTGTAATATTATTAATGTTTTTATGACCACCCTGTATCTCAAAACTAGAGCCAATCTAGGAAAACAGAGGTCAATCGGAATCAGGCAACAAGTTACCTATAAATGACCTTCAAATGTTTGCCGCAAAATCTTTGCTGGCCATATATATATAACAATATCAAAAAATAATAATAACAATAATAATAATAATTATTCATATAATCAATAAAATAATAATAATAATAATAATATTAATAATAATAATAATAATAATAATAATAATAAATAAAATAATAATAATAAAATTAATAATACAAGTATAATATATATATATTATCATCCTCCTCCTGCTTTCCTCAGACTTAGGGTGAAGAGCGCAGATACTCTGGAAACAGAATAGTATTAGAACAAATGTAAGTCGAGGAAAGACTTCCCTTACCATAAACTTAGTGGGGCTGTCCAGTATAAAAAAAAAAAAAAACACCCCTAGGACTTCCACAAGATTGCAACTGACTCTCACTGTATCTTCAATGTGGGCTTCATCGCACCTGGGCCAGTCATCACAACCATCCTCACACAAACCCCCATCACTTGTTATGCACCCTTCTCTGAAAACTTTATATTCTTCCCTTTAGACATTGCTCTAACTAATCAACTTCTCTTCGGTCCCCACAGTCATTCAATGCGCACTCTACACTATTATTCGTTAGCAACCGAATATCACCTCTATTCCATGACAAAACCATCTTGATCACTCTCGTTATTCTTCATTACTCCTTTCTGCCACAAACAATCCCCCAATTCACACTCCATTTTCATCCCTTTTGGAATGAGCGCTCCAATATTCTTCATCTGAACAGATTGACCTTAGATCTAAACCTTCTTCACACCACAGCTTTCCTCCTATACATTAACACAGTTAACATATCTCATGCAGAACCCTAGCGCATGGAGACCTAAGTCCCTTTATACCACCACATATTAATTGCACAAGCTAGCCTTCCTAAAATTCACAACTTTCCTACTACATCTGCATCATCCTTTCCCTTTCATCTATCTTCTTCTACTACATCTGCCATTTTTGACCAATAATGGAGTGAGGTGCTTCCATTCTTTGTAATGAACAGCAGTCGGAGTCATATGACAAAAGTCGGAAAAAGCAAGCCGCCCTACCCCCTCCTCTGTCCATTCTTTGTAAGACACTCGCGCACTCAGAAACCACCTAGAGCTAAATCTCGATTCACGAACCCGCGCGGACCTTCACTATGTAAATCTCATGAAAGCATCCCTTGGCGCAGGTGGGCCCAAAACCTAACCCCCGCCTCTTCCTTCATCACCTTCTTCTCGCTCTGCCCCAAACTACTTTTTCTCTCTGCAAACATTCCTTACTGACTCATCCACTTGTTCTTCGCTCTCCCAGCTGTTCGGTCCCACCACACCTCACCCACTATAATCGCTTAACCAAACCGGAACTATCCATTCTCCTTTCCACATGACCAACCATTCTCAAACATATTTCATTTATACTACGTTTACCCCTTCTTCACACCACACAACTCTCTAATAACGTTCATCCTCATTTTATCATTTCTTCAAACCTAGCACGCCCCTAAGATTTCCATCTGAACACATTACGTTTTTTTAATAATGTCTTATCAGTCGTAGCTCACTGCCATTTTTGACAATAACACCTTTCAATTCCAATACGTATATCACATTAAGTCCATGTCATCTACAACTAGTATTGTCCTCCTTAAATGGTTCCCTTGTCAGCTCGCCTCTTCAAAATCGAATCCAAAGAGGGCGTTCTGGTAGTAACAACTACCTTTCTTACTCTTCCAATAATTTTCTCTGTGACTTGTCTTTTCAATCCAAAACGCGTTGCAGGCTGCAGTATATTACGAATTCTGGATATTAATAATGGAGCATTCTCAATGGAATCTATGTTATTGTGCCCATCTGTTTTCATTATTTATTTTTCAAAATATTTATTGTAGATGCCAACCTCAGAATGTTCTTCGTCTTTGTTAATTTTTTCAGAGTTTTCAACATGAGTAATAAATGACAGAGTTTAGCATTCACAAGTAAGAATATGTTAAGTTGTTCATTGGTATCTACTAAATGCGTTAACGCAATATTAGCGACACTTGAAATGTTTCTCTTAGAAATAAAATGAAAAACTACAACTTACATTTAATACAAATCATTTTGAATCACTTAATTTAGTTTTATTCAATAATCAATAATTAATAACTGAATAATTAACTTAGAAAGCAACAATGGCATACACCAACTTTCCTTGGAAATCAATTCAAGCAAGACTACAAGGGAAAAATGCGTAGATATCAGTTATTACCATAATTATGCTTCATATCTCACTTTCTTGTACTCAGAATCGTAACTTATATTATTGAATTCTGTTTTACTGCTTTAAAATTTAAGGAGCACAGATCATTTGCTTTACTGCTACTTAATTAACAACAATGTACAAAGAAATTTAAAATCACAAATATTTTACTCATAGTCTATAGATAAAAATCATTCTTATTTCGTTTAGGACAGATATTTTTTCACACCTAAAAATTTAGGAATGAATGTTAAGATATTCTATGCTCGATATAAAAATTTACATATATTTAAAAGTATTCTAAAAATACCACATATTAGGATGGAGCCCCAGAATACGGTGCCGAATATACTCACTGGTTTCTCCATGGTGATACTCAGTGGTACTCGAAAGAATACTTGAGCATAACATTCGCGTCAGGAGGGCATAACCAGAGGAGCTCCAAAGACCTACGGCACACAGAATTTATATACATGACGTCCCTTGTCTCAGTATTAAAAGCGCAGAATTGTTTGAATGGATTGAACTGGCATTTATTCGACGGAATGAATAGGCAGGCAATATTTGAAAAGCAACAAACTCCAGAGTTTTCTCGCAAACAAGTGCATTTATCTTCTTGATTGGAGTGCTTGAATGAAAATATTTTGGGTAAAAAAGAAGAATACTATACTTGAAAAATATATTAAGTTTTCCACCATTTTATATTATCTTCTTTTCGCTGTACTTGTAGGTGGTCTCTTGATACCAGAACATAACGGTTCACATGAAATTATTGGGTATGGATAGTATTCAACCTTGAGCGGAAATTTTATGATATACCACTATTATGTTTTTTAGATAAACGTATATTAGGTGAATAGTATATGATGTTCGTGTGATATGATATCCAATTAGAAGAATAAATGGTGTTGTTTATAATATAACATAGTGAAATGTTTATACCCCAAGAGATTTGTTAGATTTTTTGTCTTCACGTGGTACCTTTTCACCTCGAGGTAAACACATATAATATGTGACCAAAATTCTAACAGATTGCTACTAGAGGGATAAATATAACGAAGATAAGGAGTGAGCTAATTCATTAAGGATCAATTTACTAAAGAAATTTGTGCATCTCACTCACAGACACTCATAACATACATTTATGTTTCTTTGTGAGATAAAGTAAACTTTCAGTGACTTGACGAGATGTGTAAGAGAAAAGTAAATAAAAGACTAGAATAGACGAAGGATAAGAGATAGTATTTCCCGATCACAAAATTTATATTAGTTTACAATTTGATGGAGAAAACCCATAAATATATATATGGTAGAGGGTTTTGGTGATAAATCGAAGGGAGACCAATTAAGTGTGCGATTTACTAAAAGATTTGACAATAATAGAGGTTCCAAATAAGTGAGATTATTATTCAATGAATGATTGTGTAACTTGTTTAAAGTTAAAAAGGTGTAGTTGCCCCAGATCTTATACTCTCACTCTCCTACCACCAAACTCCCTTCCACCCCCCCCAATTTAGACCAGCAAGTTCAGCCGAAAGGTGAGGTACAGAAAACCTGGCAATAAATTGGCCAAAAGGTATTATGATGCTCTCGCAAAGTAGTTTAGACAGAAACAGTAATAATTGAGATTCATACACACCTATTCTCGTGTATTTGATCTTGGAAAATATTCAGGAAAACCTATCCACAAATAAGGCTCCCGGTTCTATGAGACTAAAATCCAAATGAGCAACAGAGGGAGCTAAAGAAACAATTGCTCGAGTAGTAAAGGCTCATATAAAAGCGGTTTATCGAAGTGATGAAAGATAGCTTACTAAAGACCATATTTGTCGTCGCTCAAGTGAAAAGACCACAAACTATATGAGTGGCGGGTCACTAAACAATGAAAGAATGCTAAGGGACATGATGTAGAATTGCAAAATTCCCCGGACCAATCGTATGATGGGTGTGTACGTTCGGTTATTATTATATTTAAGAGGGATAGGTGGCATAGGAAGAGAAAATGCTCGGAGCTCAATAGTCTCCCCAGGGTCACGAGGATTCAACTAACCAGATGAAGAGGAGGCAAGCCAAAAGGATTTAAATCTGACACCATCTGATGAAATAAACTAAGGGTTAAATAAAGATTGTGTGTAATTCTCAGCTTGTTTTATTTTTTTCTTGAGAAAACATATAGAAAAATCCTCCTATGCGTGTGACAAATTTGACAGAAACAGTATAGCTTATAAACTCTTGAATCAATTTCGTAGGATAGTAACAGCTATTGGAATATAAAGATAGAGCACTCTATTATGAGGGCAAAGAGCATACCCAAGCCAAGTTCGATATGGATAGTACTTGCTGTCGAAAGAGGCAAGGCGAATTAATATAGGAGGTTATTTGGAAATAAGCTGGCAATTATAACAACTCATATAGTATGATTGCTAAAAATATAATTAGGAAAAGGTGTTGATTGTATATGATTACCCTTCAATATCAAGGAGAACTATTATAGTGGCTCTGATCAGAAAATTAAATTGGACATAAGAATTAAGCTGATTGATCCCAATTGTTTTATATTAATAAGCTCGATAAATATGTCATGTGATTTAGGATTATGTGATTTTAATTTAGTTATCTCGGAAGCTCATAATTGAATATTATTTAAGTATATGTGTGCTAAGCGTGTTTGACTATTAGCTTAACTCAGAACAAATAAGTACTTTTTTAGGAAAAGGCAAGGCGTAGTCAGCATGCGTACTCACTATACTAAGAATAGATAGACCTATATTCAAGTAAAGCACACGCTTAGTCAAGTAAGAGTTAGCGTTTCATAATAATTGGATGATAATGACAACCATATTGCCGCACAATATGTGTGTGATAATTTTTAGCACGTCAGGAGTAACAAGACATCACTAAATCATTGCACACCACCACCGCTATACCAGTGAAGTAGCCGCATTTAATTATATTTATATAATATTGTTTAGATATTTTTAAGCATTATTAATGTATAAGTATATTATTTTCAATAATGAACTGATTCGGAGGAGAAAGCAGATTGGAAGTAACAAACATGTAAAAAATTTAAAATATTTTATGTTGAGATATAAAAGAGGCCTTGATAATAAATTGATTCGACAAAATTTGTTAAAAGAAATTTTATGGACTCTTCCTCAATCAATAAATAATAGCACAAGCGATCTAAAAATTTACAAAACCAACACATTGAAAAAATCATAGAAATTTGCACAAAGTATCCTGAAATAAACTAGAATGATCTTTTAAAAAAAGCTGATTTAAAACTTTCTTTAAATCATATAAAATTAAAACCCGAGACTAGAAAGAATAGGGATATGAAATTTGCAATAGGAATGATAGTGCATAATTCATAAATGAGAGAAAAAGTTAGACCACAAGTTGTGTTTTAACGAAGTAAAGATTCTTGAATGAAATAAACTTCTCGAATATATCTCGTTGACAATGGTAGAACATTTTCAAATAGGTAAATAAACATAGTGCGCGAAGAAATAGAGTGCAGATCCTAAACGAAATTTTCACTCATAACTTAACGAATTCACATTCGAATCGTTTTGAAAGGATCCGTGGCTCACGAAAACAAGAGCTTAGTATCAGAACAACGGGGAAATTATCGGACTGGCAGTTAAAACTCGTGAGCGAGGCGATTTTTAATAAGCAATGTTCGTTAACCGGGATAGACCGAATAAGAAGAATACAGGGGCCGTATTAGCATTTGGATGGTAACCGTTCTTATAAGATCTATATGCCTCTCTTTGCTTTTAACCCATGTTTGCTCAGAACGACCAAGCCTCTGTAAAAGGTCCCTTGATTTCTGGCGAGTGATAAGCAGAACGATTTTTTTACTCCATCAGATAAGGTGGGGGTTCTTCTCTCCTTTTTTGTTATTATTATTCTATTTATTTTTATTTTTTTTTTTTTTATTTTAATTTTTATTTATATATTTTTTTATTTATTTATTTATTTATTTTTATTTATTTTTTTTTTTTTATTTTTATTTTTTTTATTTTTAATAATTAAGAAGCCACATTAGAGAGAGAGATAAATATATATTAAATAGTCAATAAGCGTCAGAAATATTAGGGCAGATTAAAATCATAAGGCTCATGAAATAAAGGCTGCGTACTCACAATAAATAATATAATAGGTTTAACTCATAGAAATAACAGTTCACAAGATGAATGACCAGTTATAAGTATTCTTTAGATACGACAGGATACCAGTTAGAAGAAAGTATATAATAAGTAATAACCAACCTTCTAGAACTTCTAAACTCATAGGTATGATTGAATATCTATTATTTAGGAAAGGTGATCATGTATTGTATAAAGTCTCAAGTACATTCAGGATCTTTAACCTGTATTAATCCGTTTAGATAGAGAAGAAGGAATCAGACATTATTTAGTTAAGAGATAAGTTCATTGAAAGCGGATTGATCCTAGTATAAGTTAGCGACAACCGTACACTCGTATATTGGTGAGTAACGGTACACTTGAATCTCGTGTCAAATATGATTAACAGCGCTTAACTAGGCAAATTTTATATTATTATACAGAATTTAGAAGCTACCTCTTTATACACACCTCGGTGGATCTGATTGAGGGAAAAGAGTCATTTTACATGGCTCCATACATCTGGATTTCCGACATAGCAAAATAATTATAGGGGAGTAATGAAGCACAGCGCTCATCGATGTTTAGGTTAATTTATATGAGGTAATTTTATTCCATCATCACATCTGATATATTCAACAGTATACATTCGATTCAATGTAGAATGAATGAATTATAGAATTAATAATTTCTTTAGAAGCAAGTTAGATTCAATGACACTCGGTTTTACTGTATACAGAGCTCTGGACTCCGTTGAATGGTTATTTAAAGGAATTATGCCAGGAACCCCTAAATTACCTAGTAGTATGGAAGAGAATATTAAGTATAATTGATATGTAAGTAATCATAGTATTAAAGATGATTTGTAAATAATAAACATATTTTATGGTTGATGGTGGACGTATCAACTAGTACGGTTTAACTTCGCATCCGATCAACCCATTTTACTCAAAATGTACTCTAACAATTCCACAACCGATCTATACTCTAAGAATTAATATCAAAGTTGAAGATATTAGGATACGATTGAGAAGGCGCCCCAAGGTTTATCTCTCAAATATTGCCTAAAAGTCCAGAATGGAATAAAGAAACAGGAATGATAAAGTGAGGCTATATAGAAGATTAGGGAAGAGGTGAACGTAACCCGCTCACTTAGAAAACTCAGTCTCATTAAATTCAAAACATCAACTCATAGAATGTTGGGTGCTTTGCATAAACACTATCAATAATTTGATGCATACTATCAAGCAATATTCATAGCACCCGACTATAAGAGAGTCAGTATTATTAATATGCGTTCAAGGCCTAATAACAAAAAACCACACAATCACCTAGTGTGGGATACGCCATTAATGTACTGTTAAGGGTCTAAATTTTACACGACATAACACCATACGATATATAGTGTAATACTCGAGTGGAATAATCAATGCTAGTAATTAGATTGTAGATTTGTAGATCTTTATGAAATGTAGTACAGATCAGCATATCACGGGCATCAAAACTCAAACTTACCAGATTATGATTAACTATTAAATGATAACATTATAATCCTAAAATAATGAACAATCCTTTTCATAATATATTAAATGCATAACAATATACGATTGTAGCAACAGCACTAGTAACCCAATTGGAGCTTTATGGGGTGGAATGTTTCGTCGTCCAAGTGGTAAGCACGAGAGTATTGTAGTGGCGCAAAGGGCGTCACTCCTAGTAAGCTTGACGATGAATTAATTCGGCGGTACAATCTAGCCTTCGGACGGAGAAGAGGCGTAATAAGACCTCTCACGGGGCAAGAATAATTGCAAGCCAGACTTCTCAAGTCCAATGATCTCGCAACAATACTAAACATTTATAGATGTTTCGATGAACGAGATAGAGAGATGCTGATTATAATGGACAAGAAAAGTTGTGTGGAGTGAACTAGAATTAGCTTATATATTGTAAAAAAATGAATTAGGATTATTTAAATATTACACCTGAGAGATGAAACTCGCCGGATGATATATACAAGCTGTGATTGGAAGATTGTGAAGACAAATCTAACGACTACGGCAATGTTCGTTCACTAGTTTAAACTTATGATTAATTAATATATAGAGCAAATGCCAGTGTAAAAGAGAAGATATTTCCCGTATATATTTTTAAGAGAGCTAAAAATGATAAATTGATATAAAATAGCAATGTCAACAATAGCCTGATAAACAGCATGGAATTACAGTACAACTGAATGCCTTCTGAGGTGAGGCGGCAGCCATCTTTATACGGGGTAGTTAACATAAGTATAATCAAAATGAGTGAAGGAAGTTTAGGATATAATTATAGGAGCTATGAATATTAATTTTTAGTTGCGATGTCACCCCTCCGTATGACGAAATAATTCAGGGTTATGTGGTAGAGAAGCCGATGAAAAGCACAGAGACTTTTGTCCAAGTCGCTTGAGAGAGAATTTTTACTATTCATATATGGTGAAGAGATGGGAGCATTAGAAAGAGCAGATGCAAATTACCACCGGTGCAGATGATATATCCATTTAGTTATGAAGCAAATACATGCAGGAGACAGAAACATGCAAGAGTCCAGAAAAGATGGTATAGAAAAGCGAGAAGATACCCACAAATTCACCGAAAGGAGTCTATGCAGGAGGAAAGGAAGATTATATAGTTAGACATGGTGACAAAGCAGATAACGTAGACAGAAGGATGAAGAAGAGAATTATTAGAAGTGTAGTAGAGCAACGGACGGTGAAGAGGGGAGAAACTATGAAGGAAAGAAGGAAAACTCTTATTCTTATTTGTTTTTTTTCTCTCCCTCCCTCCGAAATTAGACTCTTAGTAGTACGGTAGGTAGATGGATCCTACCTCGTTGCTCCACGTCTGACTTCCTCCTCATCTTAGTCTGGCTTAGCTTCTTCTCTCCTCTCCATTTCATCTCTACTCCATACTTTATCACTTCTACGCTATCTTCTCTACCTCAGTATTGAAAAATGCCCAAAACGTCACCTCTTTTCACCTTATATCTCATCTCTCACAGCCGTTATCTCGACAAGGCACATAGATCTATTATGTTAGTATACCGCCAAGATTCTCAATATCCCTCTTACTGCGATTCTGCTATGGTCACACAAGCTGTAGATAGTCATCGACGGAACCTGATTGAACCATCAGTGTCTCCCCTATACAGTGATCAACCGATAATTTACCATAAGTTGTTTACATATCCTCTTTTATTTAACCTCCTGCGTAAGTCTCTCTAAACAGGATATATTGTTGTTCTGGAAACTACATAGCGTATAGAGTTAAAAATTTTATATGGACAATATGGTATGTAGGAAGACGAAAACCAGGCTTCCCCTTAATTACCATTTTCATCTTCCAGCAGTGTACAATACACGGTTCGTAGACATCGTCACATCAGGACCTTGCAGTTCATATTTTTCATATCCTATACTACTCTCTTCAACGCTTTTGCATGTAGTATTACGATCCCTCTCTCTGACTACAACATTCGTTATCTCAAGTATTTAAGACATTGATGCGTCATATCGTCAGACTCAGGACCTCTTTATTACTCCAGCAATTTTCAGCAATACGAAAGAGAAGAGAATGCGTGACTGGCGCACGCCCAACGCGTCATAACACTGGACAACAATGCGCTCTCTCGAAGGGACAAATCCCCGCCGTTGTTCAGGCAGGTGTCTACTCGTGAGGAGTTATTGGTTGAGGAAGTATGAAAGGGGGAACTATGCTATAGAGCATAGTATTTTTGTTTATCATACCATTGTGGAGACGAATATATAATTAATTAATTTAACTTACATTTGAGTATACCTTCTTCTATAATATTATATCATTTATATAGCCTATATACAATAAGTTTTTCGATATAATGCCAACTAGAGGAAGTGTCAAACTTCTCCATAAGTTTAAATATTGGAATAATAATAGTTTCCTATAGTATTTCAAGTAAGGTATTTTTTAGATAGAAACTTATATTTTCAGAGTCAATTATGATGGAGAGTTTATGTAAGGACCCTGAGGAATGCTTAAAAAACTGATGTTATTCAGGGAAATATAAGTGACAACCATAAGTGACGTCCGAAAAGATTACGTTTCAGTTATTTAGGTTATTCTTGTGGGATTTTTTATATGAACGCTATATTCATACCGACTTTATTTTTACTTAAAGTACTGTATTAGAAACCTCTGCTGACCAAATAATAGTACTTAAGAAGAGATAGCTAAGAATTTGTTTTAGGGAGAGTTGAACATAAGTTTGTAGTGATTGAATTAAACTGTGAAATGAATTATATATATTATATAATATTGTTAGTCACATAGATTATCAAATTTACGTACAATATCCAGATTTCAACAAGGAATTTATTGTTGTAACCGACGCATCCATACATGGTCTAGGTGCAGTATTATTACAAGAGAATGATAAAGGAGAAGAATTAACCTTTAAGCTTTGCAAGCAGAAACTTGTCAAAAGCGGAAAAGGATTATCGCACCCTAATCGGAGAATGGATATTGTTATATGGAATCTATTCGATTTGCGTTGGAGTGAAGTATTTTAAAGTATATACTTATAATATATTTTTAATATGTTAGATAAAAAGTAATAATCTCTTGTGGTAATTTCTAATCAAAATTGAAGCTATTAGACAACTTAATAATCACTATAAGAAAATATTATCTCCAAATCTGGCTAGAATTATAGTCTAAATTGTGCTTTATTGACAGTATATATCAGATTTATTACAGATCGTCAAAACTGTCTTGAATTAATTAGAAATAGGTACAATAATGACTGCAGTCAGTGCAATGTGAATTTCCCTTCTGTCCTCAGGAGATGAATAGTTCCCTGGATAAAGAGTCCAGAACGTATTTAGATAGAAAGAAAGAAAATAAAGTATATGATAAACAAAACAAGTAAAATACTCATTCAATATGATATTGTAGAGCCTGTATAATTTAAAATAAATGAAATTTTCCTTTAGAAAATAAAGAAATTTTATAAGTTAAATAAACTCATAATGAACTAAACAAATACTAAAAGAATAACAGATAAAGGTCTTGAAAAATTAGTATCTGGGTGACAATAATATATTCACTATGATTAGAACTGCTGGATATTTCTGGTAACCTTTTATCGACTTTGCCCCCTGAGCTTTTCAAAGAGAATAAAAGACTGGCTAAATTTTATGCAAGAAAGAATTCTCTCACTGTGCTGGCACCCGGCCTTTTTACAAAATGGATAAAGAATACTATGAAAAAAGTTTATAAATATCCTTTATAAGAATATTATTTATTTTAAAGTATGAATAATGCAAGGCTATATATAAATTAATGGTTAACTTCAATTATCTTGTAATTAAGATTATAAGCCATTGATTGACTTTCACTACAAATAACAAGGTCAATTAGAAATGGTATTAATTTCAAGGAATATGTAAATTTCTTAGAAAAATCTATAGGTAGGACGAATATATAACTTTCTGAAATTGATAGTGAAAAGTAGTGGTGAATTTATTATGCTCATAATATGATGACTGTCATATCTAAGGATACTTTCAAAGGACTGATTGCATTAATAGATCTTAGAATAGACAGACAAGTGTGTTGCAGTCAAACACATATTTTATACTCGTATTGAGAAGGAAAGCAACCAATATCCAGACAGAAAGATACATTTAAGCTAATGGACAGTATGATTTGGTGAACATACAAAATTAACTCTAAGTTTCAACTCAACAGTAGGAAGATAACATTTAAATTTAATTACTCGTCAGTCTGCTCCAATAGTATCACTGTGATAAACAAAAGAGGATTGTAGGTAATTAACGCGAGGATTGAGATCGAGAGGTATTAGTAGATAAGATTGTAGACTGTTTTTAGTTGAATTTACGGATATGTTGATATTAGCGGTCCTAACACAGCTCACTCTTCGATTACAGTCATAAATCTACATGAAATACATGAGTTCATTATGGAATTTGTAGGAAACTAATTGATAAGGTATAATATGCAAGTGAAATATGTGTTTTAAGAGTTTATACAATATATAGGTTAAGTAGAATTGAAGTACGAAGCATTATTTCAACGCTATTATTTCTTAATGGGATGGAGTAGAAACATTACTCCACAATACGGTCAATATATATATAGTCAAATCTATTCTTAGTGGAGAATTAGTTATACGTTCATAATAAATTAAATCAAGCTCTAGAGATATTGGGATACCTTATTATTAATTTATACCTTTTAAAATACAGCAGCTATAAATAATACATACAACAGTAGCATTTAAAACAGATATAACCCTCAATATTTATACTTAACTTCTTATGGTCTTACACGAAGCGATATTAGCTCAAGTCAGACATACCATACCGAAATACCTTTAATATAAAAATATCATAAATAAGATCCTTAAAACCTTTATAATAGGAGGTAATGATTAATAAAAAGATAGAATAATTAATTTGTTGAAAGATATTAAGGATAAGAGACAAGCCATGTATTAGAGTAACATTAGAATACCATAAGTGATTAAAAAGATATTAATTCCGACTCAGTATAACAGCAAATAAAATCGGCAAAAAGATAGACCCGATTAATAAATAGATTAGAGAGATTTAGGTGTACACTCAGAAGAAGTTACAAAACCACTTCACACCTGTACTTCCCAACTTGATTCACGATAAAATGAGAGAGTGTCCATTTCGTATATGATGACTTTATTATATAACTGTGGATATATGAAATTTTGAAACAAAGTTAATACTCATATATTTTAAGAGATTACTACTAACTCATCATGTGACCAGATTAATATTATAAGATATAAGTTTAGAAGAATTACTATTAAAAATAAGTATGCTAGAATAAGATTGTAGACAAAAAGAATGAGAAATAAATATTAATAATATAATAAGAAATAATAAATTTGAATATAAAATAATAAAAATAATTCCAAAGGTTACATTCAAAAATGGATCAGATAAAATAAATTATAAATAATAATGTAATTTAAAAAATAATCTTAAATGAGAGAATAAAAGTGAAATAAATACATAAATAATTTATATACCACGTAATCAAAATTATAAGTATTGTGGATCTATATGAAAGATTTACATGGACTGTGAATGAATTGATTGAATGAAATACTTTGAAGTCACAAATGTCTAAATACTTTGTGAGCACAGCTCGCTCTAAAAGAATCCAACTTCAAAAGAGCGAATAATATACCCATAAGGAGTAAATCACAATAATATATTAATGTTTGTATGATGAAAAGAAAGCTAACCTATAGGCATGTAAGATGAATATTACCAATTTGTTAAGAAACCTTTAAGGAGTAGCTTAGAGGATCAGGCCACAATAGTTATATTTTGAGACTGTCAAAGGGCTAGCTAGCCAGCTACTATTCTCCGTGCCACATCACGAAGAACCAAATAATATTTGTAACATTAACAAAGAATATTAGTATGGTTGTTTTTGATGTGTTACAAAGGACACGCATTAATTAGACCCCTTTAACAGGAATCACAACCGGCTAACGAAATAGAACCTATTCGAAGACTAGCGTAGAAAGGTTATTAGTAAATAAGGAGCATTTCTCTTTGTCATTATAGACCAATAACATTCAACGTCATATTACGGTGATGTTGATTATGTATACATATCATGCACTATGTTCAAACCAAGATCATGTCTTACATATCTCGTGAGCATCTGAAATGTAAGTGGTCATATATTTTCAATAGTTACCAGGATATCTCGCACAGAAAAAAACCACAGAATCTGACTGTTTGACATTTTGTCGAACTCCTCTTAAACTATTTTTGGGAAAACTATTCCAAAGAAAGAATCAATGCATGTAGGTACTGTATCTTACCAGAACGTATATTACCTCCAAAGAAAAAAACAGCACAGAGATGGTACTATGCGAAAGACGTACAGATATCAAGTATCATTGTAAAGAAGCATTATTCTAATACAGATTTCAGCTAGGTATTGGAGTACAGTTGAGATACGGTGCTTATCTACATCTCTAAATTGCTAAAAGTGAAAACACTAGACTAAATAGTATACTTTGAAGGATATGTATTTGTAGAATTTGTATAATATGATAATTTTTACAGTAATTGTTATTATTCCATTGTGTATTATATTTTATTTTTTTACTAGATTATTAATAATACTATTTATTAGATTTTTCATTTTTATCTTGTACATGTAACATGTTATTCAACACCATTTAAGTTGTTAAGCTGGTGGGCAGGTATAATTAGACGAGTAAACTATAAATTATTACTGAATAACAGATAATTCTTTTGTATTTACCAGAGTATTTCTCTATAATTTTATTACACATTTTCAATTAGGATTTAAAACTTATATTATACAGAATAGATATTTTTAATATCAAGCAAAAATAAAAATAGATTCCGTATGGGTAATAAATTTTATCTACAATTTTCGCTTGCTTATTAATAATAGTCATTAAATGTACCATTATTAATATGTTATATCTCATATTTCATATTGATAATAGAATATGTGTACGTTGATAACGGTTAATCTCTACTTGCTCCACGTCATTATATTGACCTAGAAATGAGTTAAGTCCTGTAAGTCTCTGAGTTGATATGGAGTATCAGAAAAGAATTTTAACAATGGAGAGGCAAACATAAAACAAAAATGTCAATATTCCACTTTTTTCAAAAATTTCAAACGCTTGAAAAAGTTGAAAAAATTGATTTATTTCTAACTTATCCGATCAAACATCAATTTCAGGACTGTATAATCGGGCGGGTACGCCTTTTACTTAAGATTAATTTGTATTATATTCCCAAAAGAAAATTTTTTAAAAAAAATTATCCCCAAATATTTTTTTTGAGAAAATTTGTTCCAAGAACAAATCAAGAACTACTGCATATACAAAGAATTATATCTAAGTAAAAAAATGTGGTCTCTCTTTCGACCTACCAATGTCCTTGAAATTTCATTGCAGATCGGATAAAAACAGGAAAAAAATATCATCGAAATTTCTTTTCAATTTTGAAAAACCCAAAATAGTTAGGTTTTGAAAACGTACACATGGTTCAAAATATGGGTCAAAATATTTCAAAATAGATAATAGTCACAATCTTTGTATATTTCTTTTTTGAAGTCATTTCAAAAATAGTTTAGGGAGTTTCGACAAATATCAAAAACTTCGGTTTTGAAAAATACCAAAGCAATGACTACATACATACAAAAACACTCGAAAACACTTTAGACGTCAGAAAAAGCTACCGAGATTTCGGTGTTAAGTCAAAAAACCGGCTGACATTTCCGAATGTATGTTCATTTTTAGGGTGAAATTGGGCTTAGCGTGAAGCAACAAAATTGGCGCCACCCCCCTAATACAAATAATTAAATTATTTTTTAGATAATTACAACGCTTATTAGCCTACTATATTTTTCACTAGCACAAAAGAAGCAAAGTTCAAGTAACGAAAAAAGTTAATGAACTCTTTTCATTGGGACCCTTTCCACTATTCTTTTTTTTTTCTTCAGCGACCAATAACTGAGGAATTATTAGCATTAAGAAAACACGTTAATATTACTAAGCGAGATAATAACCGTTAAGGAATAAACGACAATTTTTGAGATATGAGAGGGAGCATTTAGATATTTTGGAAGAAAAAGGTGATATTTTCTTGATCGAAATCGAATCTAATACAATTAAAAATCTGGTTGCCAATATTCACAAAAATCTTTTTGTAAAGACATGTTAACGGGAAGTAGGGAAAATTTTACACTCGTTAA
This sequence comes from Trachelipus rathkii, assembly GCA_015478945.1. NCBI lineage: Eukaryota > Metazoa > Arthropoda > Malacostraca > Isopoda > Trachelipodidae > Trachelipus > Trachelipus rathkii. Next base: position 17,166 of record JABUQX010073783.1, on the reverse strand, counting down.
GGTAATTCACAAAGTTGTTAACTCGTATAGGTCGTACTCTTTCGAAAAATTAGAAAGCGTTAAAAAAGTTTAACGAAAAATTTAACCGAGTAATTAAACGGATTTAACCGTTTCACGCGCTTAATGCCCACCTTTAGTATATAATATTTAAATATATAATATCATTATATATCTATATATATATATATATATATATATAAATATATAAATATATTATACTTATATAATATATATATATATATATATGAAGTTATATATATGTTTCCACCGTAAAAGGGATGGATAAGTTGGGTATTTTTAAAATTGGGATGGTTCAATTATGTAACATTAAAAGATATGATTGTATGATATCACAGTATCTAGTCAAATTTATTTTTGTCACTGAAATAAATGGAATAATAAATTTAAAAAATAGAAATTATTATAGTTTTAGAGCAGTAGCCACATGATTTTCATGTCTCGGAATAAGTTTAAGTGCTCACCACTATTATGAGGGCATTAATTCAACAGACGTAATAAATACTTTATCAAATATTCAATCATTTGGAAATATTTATTAGTAACAATCTCAGCATATTTGAAACTTATATCTTATTGAGTGTGCAAAGGTAGTAGAATATTAAATCTCTCTCACACACTAAGATAGTGTTTTACACACATGTAGAAGTATTATCAAATAAAAGAGGAATGTATCATAATTAATCTTATTCCACTTTCTCGCCCAATGAAATATAGTTTATATGAAAAGACACCAATTAGACTTAATATTTTTGAGTATTTTTTTATAATTCAATACAGTTTCCATCTATAATATTAATCTGAATTTCTTAAAATAATATTTTATATTTGTAGTGGGTTTTTTAGAAAATAACTCTAATCACCTCTTAACAGACATTTTTATAGGTAGTATTATCTTTGAATTAATAATATTTTAATATCTTTAGTTTTTATATTTAATTTTATATTAATTAAAACATGTATAATTATTGTATAATGAGTGTTATTAATTAATATACTCAACTCGATATTACTTTATAAAAATGTGTAATTTAATTTATTTTATTATCTTCTATTCTATCTTACTACTTATTTTTTCCCCCTAATTTGGGTGAGTGGATTAGAGTTATATAAATAGTTGCGTTATAACTACCCAAGCATCTCATGGATATTATATATTGTTTGAACACCAAAGGTTTTACATAGGATGAATTATTGTATCCGAAATCCTAAGATTATTTTTGAATAGATTTTTCAACTTTAGCGGTAACTAATTCTAATATATTAAGATCACTATACGCCTAAAACTTCATCTCATGCACTCTCTGTTTAAACAACATGTTAAATAATTACTATATGAAAGCTTATCCTTCCTCAAATTCCAAAATATCATTCATAACCTTCATCTACCATGGTAAATCCGACACTACGGACCGCGGGTACATATCTGGGATATCAACTACCATACTTGTATACAAATCTCCGTTTTTTTGAAATTTTTTAATTTGCGTTATCTTAAACATATTTTATTCAAGTACATTACATAAACTATATTTATATTTTTACATGATGTAGGTTTAACTCATGTGCATTTCTCGACCAATCGATCGATAGAAGTATTGCTATTAGAATTATTTTTTTTTTTTTGCATAAAACTTAATATTATATATTTATCTTTACTTCGTCAGTACTATAACATCTATGAGTTTTGACCATACAATGTACTAGAGAATATTTATATCAACTCAAAACTTTTTGGGGTGTGAAGAAGAAAAACGAATTAACTAATATGTAAAGAAATTTAATGATGATTTCATGCTATAAATAATGTGCATCTCAATGATTTATCAGTACTCAGTATATCTAATTTCACATTATAACTGGATTATAGGTCGATACAAAACCAAATTATTCTATTGGAATAGTACATATACATCACCCAGCATTTGAAGGTTTTAATTTAAGTAATTTTTACCAATGTGTGATTAATCTTGAATAGTTCTTATGTAAAAATCATCATTACCAATTCTTACATTGTCAATTCAGGAAAACCTTAAGTGAAAATTTTTTATTATATTATATCAAATTTTATTTGAAGATTTTATTTACTTATTTGTACAAATATTTTAAATTTTTAAAATTTTTAAAGGGGGGCAGTCTGAAAAGTCGATTGCTTAATTGTATATAAAAATCACACTAATCAAGGGTATCATGGTTGAATTTTCATTAAAAGAATTTAAATAATATAATAATTATTCATAAAATGATTTTTTATAGTAATTTATTTTTGGAAAAAAGCCATGAGTATATCATGTTAAATGACTACATTTATTTTAATATATATCTCACCGATTTAAGAATAGATTAATTTTCACATCCGTATTCGCATATCCCATTCTTCGCAAGATACTTTCTCTTATGTAAAAGCTATATTATGACTATTAATTATTAATTTTATTGTATTATTTATAATTATGGAAGTAAGGGGGGAATTTACGTCCATTGCTTAAAATTCTCGTAAAAGGAGAAGTAAGATTATTTTTGCTTATAAATCAAAATAAATGAGAGAGACTCTCGTAAACATCTTAAATGGGTATAAATATAGGAAACGGATCAGAGAGTTAAGAGCCGATTATATCCGACAACCTCAAACTTTACATATATTCTCAAATGAAAAAATCCAAAGTTTTATAATGTTACATTATCATTTTTATTTTTATATGAAGATAAGCGAATTATATAATATAATTTAACTTTTATAAATAAATTTGATATAAATAAAAAATTACTTTAGTATTTTTTTCTGGATATTAAATATATTATTAAATCTTTAATGTATTAAATATTTTTCGGAAAAAATTTAACTTTAGAATATTTCTAGAATTATAATAAATATTAAACTTATAGAAAAAAAAAACTTTCAGAATAATAAAAATTAACTATAGTAATAGTGATTTTCAAAAAAAGTTGTGAAAAATATTTTGATAATATAATAAATTATTTAAAACTTCAGGAAAAATTTATCGGAATTAAAAATTTAACTCAGAATTAAATAATTTTTTTGAAATATAAATAATTAATAACTTATAAAATAATTTTCAATATATTAAATCATAATCTTATGAATTATTTTTTGAATATAAAATATGTAAAATCGTTTATAAAAATATTTTCCATAAAATTAAAATTAATCTTAGTAAATTTTTTGTAAAATATTAGATAATTATCACAATTTAAAAAATTTTTATCAAAATAAAAATTTAACTATAATTTTATTTTTGAAATTAAAAATTAATAATTATAAAATAATATTTTCAATAAAATCAAATAAAGGTTTAGTAAAATTTTTTTTGATACATAACATTTAATCGTAGAAGAAATCTTCAATAATAAAATTAACTTTATTAATAAAACTATTTAATATAATAATTAAATGAGAAAATTTCGAACTTAAGGATTACAAGACAATTTCAGAATGAAATAATACTTCTCAGACAATTTTTGTAATATAATTGTGAACTTAAACAATTCTCAGATAAATTTACATATGTAAAAATTTTATAAGTATTATTACTTCTAAGACTTACAGGATAATCTTATCTTTGAAAAGTCGCAAATCAATACGCGATTTTACCAGAATTAATTAAAATAGCTAGATAATAAAAAGTTCTATTTTATTTATTTAATTTTACAAACAAATTCTAAATAATACTTTAATTATGGAAATCCCGAATACCTTCGGTTTTCTGAATTTTTGGTAACGTAAAGTAAGACGTATTGCGTTTTGATTTTTATTATTATATTTAAAAATCTTTTTAATTCAAGTTATCTAATAAATGATTTTTTTCATTGGTTCTAGAAATTTATTTAGCATTAACACTCTTTTGGAGAAAATCCTTTAATTATATTTACTTTCTCTATTTATTAAATATAAAAATTGTCTTAATTGGTGTAAAAATTTTCGAGCTCACTTTTATAGTTAGTGAAACTCAAAAATTAAAAAAGGTGTTAGATAAATAAAATAAAATAACATTTGCTGAAATGATTTAAATATATAAGATAAGATAATTAAAATATTAAATATATAAATAACTAAATAAAAATAATAAATATAGGCATTAGATAATAATAAATAAAAAGTAAAAATAATTGAATATAAATTTAATATAACTAAAATCAATATATTTGATCTCGATAAAAACTTCGTATATCAGAATATCTTTAATTATTATAGAAATTTAATTATTAGTTTAATAATAGTAATATATAACAATAATAAATTCACATTACTAAGAAAAATTTAATAATAGTAACAATTATTTATTTTAATAAATATATAGGAAAACGGAGATTATATATGTGCGTTCAGGTAGATCAATCTAGGAATTGACCGTAATAACGTCATATATTAGACAATCACAGGACCATAATTCAATACCTAACGTTATAATGTTCAAAGAAAATAGTTGCCTTTATGTTGTTTAATACACAGTGAGAAACTTACTGAATGACTATGTGATTTATTGAGCCACAGGCTAAGAGCTGGTGACGTAAAGCGATTATTTATCTGAGTGCTGTGACTCCAGGAACAAACATTCTTCGAATTACTTCTAGCTGTACAGCTATTGAGTGTGTAACGACTCGAACGTATATACAAAAACTATATTTTTTGCATTTTACATATCAAAGAGTATGGAATAGTAATAAGTATTGAATTAAAACCATACCTGAAGATCACACATACTTCGTGTATTTGATCTATATTCAATTCTATTTATTGATTAATTGTTTTGAGGTATGAAATATCTTTGGAAACAATATATTAATATATATATTATATAATTAATAGATGAAAATATAATGTATAATTAATATTATATAGTTTCCTTATATAATATTAACGATAATATAATTAATAATAATATAATATATTATAAATAAATAATTATATTAATATTAATAATATAATGATTATATGTTATATTATATATTTATATATATATAGGTAACATATATATAATAATATAGATTAATATATATAGAATAATAATTATATATAGTATGATATTAGAGATTGAAATTTAAAACGTATAGATAATATAATTTATATATATTATTAATTAATAATATTATATAATTTATAAATATATATATATATTAATATATTAATTAATGATATATGTTATTAATATTATGTTTTTGAGTAATACATAATAATATTATATAAATATTAATATAGTAAAAAATATATTATTATATGATATTATATTCTAGTTTAGGAAATCTATAAATTTATCAGAAAGATCTTTTTATTAAGTACGTAAGTTTCTGTGGCTTAAATAAATCTTATATTAGTATTTATATATATAATAATATATAGACTTTGAAAAAGTCATATTTATAATGTGTTATTTTAAATTAACTTAAATACTTTTGATTGAATTTAAGTATTATTTAAATTTTTATAAACTATCATATTTATGAATAATTAAATTTAAAAAATTTATATTAAATATTATTGTTATAATATAACATATTAACCTATACATAATAATAATAAACTATATAAACTTATTTGTTTAATTAAATATTTTGAATAATTTAAATATAATTGATTTAAATTACACTTTCTGATAAGAACTCTCATTTGAAACGCAACATGTATATGAATAATTCAGACTCAAATTTAACCTATTTGAATGAAATTATTAGATACATATAAGAATAAAGAATAAAAACTGAATAAAGTTATTTACAATATACATTATTCTATTCAAGATATGTAGTACTAAAAGCCAGGATACCTTAGGATGCGTGATTAGGTTATATTTTATAATCAGTATATTAGGGCTGTAGGTTTTAGTGAATCTAAATAACCGGTATTAAAATGAATATTGTAAATAAAAACACAACCATAGCATATAAAACACGAAAAAATTCTTTCTATGTAACTTTCAAAAACACGCATCAGAAGCGTTTAGAACAGCTCTCAAAAAAATAGTAAAGGGGTTTTTGAGAAAACCTGTACGGTAACATCAGAATAAGACTAGGAATAAAGCTAAACAAAACAGGCAGCCCGTCATTAATATTTATATATAATATAATTAATATTAATATTTAATATTTGAATGTTATTTATAATATATATATATTTATATTAATATATTCTATAATGCTTTGAGTATTTGTAGTTTAGTAGGTATATGGATTAGGAATGAGCATAGAACGCATCTGGAATGTGAAATTTTTCTGATATTCCAATAGATTTTTTCTGATTTGAGTCATATAAGCATAAAAATATGTAGGTGATGTCTGAATATTAATATTAATATCTATAATATATTATTATATATTATATGATATTATTATTTAAATTATAATATAATATATTAATATTATAATATATATATATATATAATTATATATTAATTAATTATATATATATATATATATATATATTAATAATATATATATTATAAATATATAATATTATATAATTATATTATTAAAAAATATATATATATATATATATATATATATATTAATATATAATTATATATATTTATTAATATATATTATTTATATTATTATTATCTTATATATATATATTAATTTATATCAGTGGATGGCGTCTGAGAGAAAGGACATACTTTATAATGTGTTACTGACAATAGCTATTCTAAATGTAACGGCTTAGATTGGGAACCGATGCGAAATTCTATGGTAGTAGGGACGTGGTCCATTTTTATGATGCATGCAGTTAGGTAGTACATCCTCAGGGACTATGTGCTTGCGCAAGACTTATTTCCTTGAAAGTTGTGTTGGTAATAGGTTTAACGGGATGCTCAAATTACTCTTAACAAATATTGTGTGAAATAGTTCTGACGTATAAAAGGCACCATTTTAACATAGGTTTACCGGCTATGATTGTGAATTACGTACTAATTTCCGAGTTATCTCGGTGCACTAAGTGGAAGATAGCCCCCGTCGTTCCCTTCTCAATCGTAGCGTCTCCGTCGATTACATACGCCTCTCAATATGGTTACTAGTTATTGGTGATGTTAGTGATGTACCAACTCAGTGCTCTGGATTATCGGCCGCTTATTTCTTTTACGAATTATGATTCTCTGAGATAGTCTCTCTGCGGAGACAGACTACGCATAGAGAACACACAGATATAGATATTTCTTTTAGGATTTGTACTTCTTCGTAGATACATTCGTCTCGTCACGGCAGAAATAGCGTCGTGTCGTGCATGTCATTTGCTTGCACACCCGCAGGCAAAAGCACTGTGTTGGCATGTTCATCAGCAGTTCGAATGATTAGTTAAACATATCCCATTTTAAATATTGCATTAAAGAAAATATTAACGATTTAACATACTGTCTCTTATACGGTTGATGAGAGTGATGTACCGTAGAATTGTGTTGTAAAATGGTATCAATTGTCTAAACAGACATCGAGCTCTGAAACTATATGATTTATATGGTTACTCTGCCTTAATAGCATTTCTCATCATGATTTGCTCTCTAGTATTCTTTACTGCTGGGGGACATTTACATGAAATGGTAAAGTTTATATCATATCACGTCACTGTCAATACCAATTTTGTTATGTAAGCAGAATATATTATTGACTACAGAAAGCGATTGCGAAGTACGGAGGAATAATACCGACTCGTTTTTCCGATCATGACAATGATACTCAGCGGCTTTCTCTCACAGAGTCTTATCTGATACGCCGAGTGTTTCAGGTGTAATGTCTCTGTTGATGCCTAGTACGGACTGACAAGATTCTTTCTCTTGATTTTCGATTTATATCTATGAGAAAGTTTAAAATTATTAGAGACGAGGACGTTGATAGTGATATTGGACGATTGGGCGATAATCTCATACTTTAAATGAGCATGCTTTTTTTCATGCATTTACGAGATCGTTAATATGATATAATAATAGTTTCTGCATTTTTATATAATATTTTATATACTGAATTTCAATGATATTTAATTTAACAAAATTGTTAAACTTGTCTCTAAAGTTAGTTATTGTTCTTTGCATTAATAAGGTTCATTTCAAAATTGCCGATATATTACTACGATGGAGATAATATAGTGGAGTAGAATTTATCGTATTCTCGACTTTTAAAGTTATATTATAATAAAAAATTGAATATATACTAAATTTAACATGTTGGTGAATTGCTTTGAGTAAGCTTCTTAATATTTGAAATTTTATCAAATGTGTATTAAGATAAAAATGTTGGGTCCTAAATATGTACAGTACTGAAATGGACTTCGTAATTAATGAATAATAATATTACTATATTTTTACTTTGTGACATTTTTATACCAACTCTAGTATATATATTATATATTATTTAAATATTATATATTAAATATATATATATATTATATATATATATATTATATTAAATATATTATAATATTATATATATAATATTATTATATATATAATATTATTAAATATATATTATAACTGATATATAATTATATTATATAATATAACTGATATATATTAATATATTAATATATTTAATTATTATTATATATAATTATATAATATATATATATATATATATATTATATATATATATAAATTATATATTAATATATATATTAATATATTTATATATATATTATAATATATATATTAATTAATATACAGTATATATATATAGGTATAGTAATAGTTATATTTAAAGTAATGAAAGAGATTCTTTCACCGAAAAAGGCATATTTATTTAACAATTTTTGTATTTATTCCCACTTTTTACAGAAATATTTATTTCAAAAGGTTTATTTTTTTATTGTACAAACGAATAAAGACAAAAAACGCAAAAGTTGCCATTCGCTATGAAAGGAGTTATAATAATTGTAAGTACAGATATGTCTATAATATAGAAGAAAATGTTAGGTCAAAAGTTAGTTTATTGATCACTATTTGGAGTGGAAGTGCTCAGTATAATATGGTGAGTCGGCTCTCAGTACGACCCGAGTCGTTCAAAGGTCGTTGACAAGGTTAAACTCAAGAGTCATAGGATAGTTCTATATTTATAGCATGCGTAACGATAAAGTAATGAATATTATATAAATATATTATTATAATTAATATTATATATAATATATTATTATATATAATATATATATATATATTATATAATTATATATAATATATTATATATATATTATATATATATTATTATATTATAATATTTATCTGATATTTAATACTGCTATATACTTCCATAATAGGATATTATTTTATAACCTGACACAACAAAATTTCACTTCTTAGTATTAATATAATATATATTAATAATATTATATATAATATTAATAATAATATATAATATGATTTATATATATAGTTAATTATATTATATATTAATAATAAATAATATTATAAATCATCATAAAATTTTGAAATTATCAGGTTATTATTTCTTTTAATTTGATGATTTTTTAGGTTAAGGTTTATAGTTTTAGAGTAAGATTATAGGTATAGATTAAAAGTGTTAGTGTAAGGTAAGGATTTGGTATAGGTTACGTATAACTAATCTCTTAACCAACTCTAAAACTATACACTTAGATAACCTATAAACTCATAACATTAACCTTAAAAACTCAAAAAATCAAAGAAATAAATAACTGAAGACAGGAAAGTATAAACTGTGAGTGAATTAAAATTATATTAATATATAATAATATATTATTAAATATATTATATAATATATATATTAATATTAATATATAATATTAATTAATATATATTAATATATATTATAATAAATATAATTAATATATTATATATATATATTATATATATTATATATTATAATATTATAAATTATATATTATATATTATAATATATATAAGATTATAATTATAATTTAAATTTATAATAATTATATAATATATTATAATATATATATAATATTATAAATTATATATAAATATATATATATAATATATAATATACTATATATATATATATTGCTTTTACGTAAAGCTTGCAAATAGACTCGTGACTGAGTTGACCTTGAGCGATTCCTTGAGCGACTCGAAGCGACTCACCGTATACGGACTTCCCAAATAATGTGACTCAAAATTACATCATGAACTTTTGACCAGAATAAGTTGATTAGTGAAATATATTTATGAAAAATGAAGTATAGGGCAAGGACGGTTATTTATAAAATAGGGTTACAAGGCAGGATGAGAAAGTGCAGTCAAGGTATCAACCTACCAGAAAGCAATCATAGGTAATTTGTGACGATTTGAGAAATAAATTTGTTAAATAAACATGATGAAGCTTCTAGATGTAGTTGGTGTAATCAATAGATAAAGTACTAAAGACAGACTTTATATCTCTTTGCAAAGGTAATGAACTAGATAAAAATTTCTACGAGTTTATAACGACTATACTTAATTAACATTTTTGAAGTGGGAAATCTAGAATTGTTAGCAAAAACAAGTCTCTAACTCAGTTTAGGATATTTTTCTTCATAAAATTTTATTTATTTTTCATTTCAGGATGGCATCACTTCTAATATTATTAAGCGAGCAGGAACAAAGGTTCAACAGACAACCTATTATTAATTAAAACGATTAGAAAAACTGTTTATGATTAAGAAGTATGGATTTTTATGTTTTCTAGACAAAAACTATAGTAGATATTTTTATCCAAATAGAAGGTTCAAATAGGAGGAAGAAAGGTTATCACATCATTTATATAAAATAGTGTGAATGCTTTTTTTTTTTTAAAAACGTAAAAGTATAATAAAGAAGTAGAATGGTGAAGGAATTAATATGGGTTATTAGTGAGAGGTAAGAGAGAATGAGAAAATGTTTTCCATGTTTAGAAATTAATAAAATTAGAGACGCTAGTAACTACATTACTTATAATTTAATTCTTAAAATTATTTAATGTACGATTTAGAAAAAGGACTAGAATTATTTGTAATGATAAATTAAGTGAATAGGTTACTCAAATAATATTAAAATATTATATGACATATACACAATGTAGGTCTAGTTAAAGTCCACCTCATAAAATGATTCGTAAGATCTAGAACTGGAGTTAACAGTCAATCACCAAATAGAAAGTCATTTTGGGGAAAAGGTAAGTTAATCAATGTTGTATATTAAATAAAATATATTTACAACCTTTATAAACCTAACCTTCACCGAGTAAACCATTAAAGGCACAATTAACACCTAACGAATTATCTCTCATCCGCATGTGAGCCCCATATAAACCGAAAACTAAACAAACACTAACTACAAACTCTACCATTTCTTAGTCATAAGATCAATCATAACTCGTAAAACTCGTATATCTTAACATACCTATATTTACAGTTATCCTTTAACTGTCGAACATATGAAAATTAAAGTGATTAAGCATTTCATATTATGATTATTAAAAAATAATACTTATTTACAAGAATAAAAAGAATTAAATCTGCTCGCCAAATGTAGCGTGCGGATAGCACCAAATTGAAATCTATGGGTGGAAGACTACCTAATTCGTATTGAGTAGAAATATGAATTAATGTAATATATGACTCAAAAGAAGCCCCTATGTAGAAACTTCGTCGCATCTATTCAGCAAAGTTGATATATAATAAGATAAATTAAAGGTATAAAACTTCATTCAGAAAAAATAAAATAATAAAAAAATTGTGTTTCCCTAGTCCATGAAATTTTTTACCTCGTTGTTTCACACAGAAAAGAGTTTACGAAAACGGACAGAGTGACGTTACCGAAGTAGTAATAGTGATAGAGATAATAATGATAATATATATACCCTAATTATATATTAATTATATGATAATAGTGTTTATAAATAATAGATAGTATATATATAGTAGTATAGTTACATATATATATAATATATAGTATTTTTTTTATCAAAATAACTGATATATTATTTATAAATTAATTATTTAAGCTTCATATTTTTATTTTTAATGTATATATATTAGAAATAACAATAGTATATTATTTATCTGATAGAGTGGTTTCTGGCCTAAGACTATTTTTCTAGAAGAGGAAAATCTTTCATTGGCGCCGACTGATTGACAAATGACGGGGTATATAATAAATTCTAATTGTGAATATTCCTAGTGAGTTAACCAATAAAAGGTACATAGTGTAATAAAAGTATATCATTAATTAGTGATTTATAAGGTGGTATGGATAAGATAATATATTAGGATATATATATGTATTCGTATATATATATATTAATAATAATAATAGTCTTTATAATAATAATAAATTATATATATATATATAATAATTAACATATTAAAATAAATATAATAAATATTACAATATTATATATATTATTAATACTAATATATAAAATATATATATATATATATATAACTAGCTACTAAACATGGAAATTAGAAATTAATTTTTTTCCGTTGTTAAAATTTAATTAGGCACATTTATATGTGGATTGAATTATACGACAAACTTAGCGCAATCAAATATTTAATATTAGAATAAGAAAATGTTAGTTGAGAAAAATTATGGGCTTATTAAAAAATATAATTGTTTGTCCCTTTTTTATTAATACCCTTGGGGTATTCTTTCTTTAATTTAATTATTGTATATAACTAAGCACAAAATTTCGGATGTATAATGTTTTCATACTAGTATAGATTATATGAATTAAACGGCTGTAATCTTGTTACTCTGGGATAAATTGCATATCAAGACTAACGTTTCTTCGCGACAAATGTTGATTCAAGCCCTATTGGCTGTTGAAAGTTAGAGCCTCATTAAAAATAAAAATTTTGATGTTAATGTAAGAGATGCTTACAAGGGAGGTTGGTGATTTATATAAAGACAACTATTGGTTCAAGAAATGATTATAAGCATGACAATAAACAAATATTAGATTTTTTCGGCTAGAGTTTCTTTATTATGGGGTGATATATATTCAGTGGAAAAGATGAGCATATGCACATATAGGTCAATTTATATTTAGTCTTGGCAGTGTTGGGAGTATGCAGTTTCGAGTTTAACAGGGACTGATTTATCAGGGCTAAAAAGTTATGCAGGCACCTCCATCTGTGCCTTACCAGCCAGATATTAATTTCGAAATCAAAGCAAGTAGGGTATAATCAAGTAGAAAGAAGAAAAAGATTTTACTTTTGACTTTGAGAGGTAGAGGGTTAACATATTCTCGCCGAATACTTCTTTTATTCTTCTATTTATAAAATATCTTTAAAAACTAATTAATGGAAAATCTCTCTGCACATATTTAATTTTTTATGAGAGCACTCTGAAAGGGAATTTTAGTAAATTGAGGTTTTATATGGTTTCTTTGTCTAATTTTCTTCTACAGTTTGACATAAAACTGTGGCTCGGACACTTTCACATTTCGAAAGATTTTCTTAAATTACTTAAACCTCTTCCTCAGGATGTAGTGGAAGTGGTTATAAATATTATTATTTATTTAATTCCAAATCACGGTAAGGGCCAGGATTTAATATAATTCTTCTATCATTAGCTAACATTACGATTAAAATTATAATATGCTTTTGCAATGCTAGAGAGAGAATCAATGAAAAATTTAGGTGTTTTAAATAATAATAAAAATATAATAGTATTTTATTCTATTATAAACCATAGGGTGTGGCGCGAAGAAGATTTGACAAGCATTAACTTGGCCCAGTCTTTTTTTAAGTAAGTTCATAGTGATTCATCTAACTTCAATTAGAGATAGTTCTATATTGCAACCATACTACCTGATCAAACGCCTAATTTATGTAATGGCCCGACGAACATTTATTTATAAGCTGTCGTAGTATACCTTATCGTTGAGGTACGTTATCTCCTCTTCAGTCAAGATCACTCAAGCCGTGCCCGGAACTATTGGCATTCAATCCACTGTTGCAACTCTGTTTTCTCTCTCTGCAGATCGGATCCTATTGTGTGATCATGCACACGCAGGTTATTATGTAAAAGATGTCCATTGTTCCCATTTCAACAGACTAGACCGTTCGTTCCCATTTTGCGCTCACTAATACGAAGTTGGAAGAGTCAATTTGATCTCTAGTAAGATCAATATTCTCGAGGAGAGAGCAATAGAAGTTATCGAACTATGGTGGTGTAGTGCGAGGGTAGTCTCCATGTGCCCTCATAGGCAGTCTCTAAGATGCAGATGTGGTGTTATCGGTGTTTGTCGTGGTCTGCCCTGATTTTCATAAGTTGTCGAGACACATACCTGCTCTGGTGCAAGTAGCTAGTTTGGAAAGGAGTGTGCTAGTGGGAATAAGGATTATCTAGTTTAACGTGTCTTGGTAAGAATACGATGGCTTCCGAATGAGTATTGACACATTTTAGCAGTGTATTATCTTGTTATAAATCTAGTACTCTCGCTCCTCTTCCTGATAGGAAGATTTTGATAACTGATCCTTCTTTTAAGTTAGTGAGATTGGTTTGATTTTTTTTCTTATTTTATGTATTTAGGATTTTTTGTACGAAAAGCCTTGTTTAATGAAAATCGTTTATTAAACTAATGAGTTATTTAACTCTCTTAATGTGTGTGGGCCTGAGATTATAAGCCGTCTGTTATTAAGATATGTTATGTAATGTTTGTGAGAAGCTGCGGTTGTTAGAATGGATTGTGTCAGGAAGCACATGTGTAGGAAGAACTTGTGTGCTAGTTTGTATATAGATGGTTTTATTTTATGCTTCTAGTATAGAGCTTTCTAGGTAGTTTACTAGGTTAGAATAGCAGTGTCAGAGATACTGTGATGATTTCGCAGGGGAAGGGTAATAATAAAAGGAGAGCCTTATTCCTGAATTTTAGAATTTTAGGGTAAAATGATTATTGCACTTGGATTTTTGGAGATGAAGGGGAGATTGTGACATTTTTTAATCTTAGAGTTGGGAACATGTTAGAATGTATAATGTTATGCCAAATAAAAAATGCTGGTGGTGGTATTTCCTAAGATGTTTATGTGAGATAGCTATAAAGGATGTTTCCTGGGCCAGGTTTTATAGTGATAGTTTATTTGAGGGTTCTTTTTGGTACTTTTAATATCTGCTGGGTTACTTGTATTGTTGGACTCTGGGTTATTTACGCGTATATTGGCTTAAAATGTAGTTGATTACGAATTTTCCTACTTCTGTGTGGGGGGTTTTGGTGGGTTTTATGTGGACTTTTTCTGTCAGAAACGAGTGTTTCGAGGTGTTTTGATAGATTTGTCTCTCTGATGTTTTGTGGTGTTATATGGATGTGTTGGACATTTTTGAATAAAAATTTCGTGTGTGGGAATTGGGTTGGTTTTTCTTGAGTAGCTTAATAATATTTTACAACTGTTATATCCTCATCTAGGTTGTTGTTTTTCGTTTTTACTCTACGTTTCTGTTTAGACTGGGTTTTAACTGTTTAACATTCGCTACAGTCTAGTGCCTTGTAACATTGAGCCTTATGAGTGTAATATGATGTGCATATGAATATTGCGTATATTGGGATTTTTAAATACTGGTATGAGATTTGCTGTGCTGATGTTTAGGTTAGAGTAGGGTTATTCTGTTGATATGTAATTACTTGTTGAGAGATTTATGTCCGATAGCGTGGTAGTGTTGAAGGTGAATTTTTTTTTTATGTATCCCCGAACGCGAATATAATTTACGGATATTGCGACTACGTAATTTTGAATTAGTTACATAGTGAGAATGGTTTTGGAGGCTGTAGTTTAGTGTAATGGATGACTTTAAGTCAGGATTATATATCTGTGTGTATGGTGTTTATTAAATTTAAATTTTTTACATTTTTTTTTTTTAGATTCCTATGGAACTAGTACTATCTGTATACTCATAATGTTTTCCTTAAAGTAATGTTTATTGACCAATCTGCTTTTGTTAGTAAGCTTTAGTAGAGTTTTTCTGAGAAAATTGATGTGGTTAGGTTTGTTGTTATGGGATAGATTTATGGTTTATGTTGATTGATTGATTATATGTGTGGTGAGGTAAGTTGCAGAAGTTTATGTCGGTTTGTGTGAATGACCATTTGAAGTTTTGTTGTGTGAAAGAATTTTCGGGTACATTTCAGAGTGTTAGAATCTGTGGATTAGTATATGATAGGTGGTTTAGTTACTGTGGTTTGGTAAAATCATCTAGGGTGTTAGGAAAAGCTCTAAATTATTGAAGATGTGTTAAGATGTATCTATGATGATTTTTGAATTAGTAAATTCTCTTCTATATGATCTATGCGATTTTGGAGTCCTTATATTTACCATGTATGGTACTGCTAAAGTTTGATTTAAATATAAAAACACGCTAATTACAATTGAACAAACTTGATGCAAGTTATGAAAATTAAAACGTAATTATAAAATAAAGGTTTGTGCAGATTATTTGCAGAAAATGGAGTTGAAGATTTATGGTGTGTAGTTTTATTATTTGGAATGGGCCGTAAATTGATGGTTAAATGTGTGATATGTAGTGTGGATGATGGTCATAAAAGATAATAATATAATATGACTATATGTGCATTTTATGTTATACATATTTATATAGTGATGTGAATTTTAAGAATTTTGTGTATTTTTAAGTGGTGAAGATGTTGATGTATGTTGAAGATGTTGTGATTGTGAAAATTTTACTGATAGTATTAATACTGAGTTCTTAATTATTACCTTTACAGCATTATTTCGGATGTAGATATTATTTTTATTGTATATGTAGCCACTTGTATAAAAATTTAGCGATTTACCATAATCTCTTGTTGTTTTTCGGGTGGATGTGTTATTACATTGAGATTAGCCAGGCATCTTAAATTAGAAACTAATGTGCCGATAGCTATGGTTTTTGTAGAATAAATGAATTCTATATCTCTTTGGTAATCTACAGATAGCTCTCTATATGGTATTTTTATATTGCGAGTTCTTGTTTGTTGTGTTGAAACTCTGGCATTGGTTACTAAGCGTCGTTTCGGGTGGACCATTTATCTTGCTATCCCAGACATGTTTTGCGACTGGGGTGACGGCGTTGTTTGAGACGTGAGCCTCAGTGGTTTGTGTGACTCCCACTCTCAACACTTATAATGCATGGCGGCATTTGAGAATTTCTTCCTTAACGATCTTGTCAACAGTAATAAATGCGAGGCGCCATATACCCC